>OZ004714.1:340000-581947 GCA_963924515.1 Vespertilio murinus | reverse complement strand
GAGGGGGAATGAGGGGGGAATGAGGGAGGAATGAGGGAGGAATGAGGGGGGAATGAGGGGGGAATGAGGGGGGAATGAGGGAGGAATGAGGGAGGAATGAGGGGGGACTGAGGGGGGAATGAGGGAGGAATGAGGAGGAATGAGGAGGAATGAGGGAGGAATGAGGGAGGAATGAGGGGGGAATGAGGGAGGAATGAGGGAGGAATGAGGGGGGAATGAGGGAGGAATGAGGGAGGAATGAGGGAGGAATGAGGGAGGAATGAGGGAGGAATGAGGGAGGAATGAGGGGAGGAATGAGGGGGGAATGAGGGGGGAATGAGGGGGGACTGAGGGAGGAATGAGGGAGGAATGAGGAGGAATGAGGGAGGAATGAGGGAGGAATGAGGGAGGAATGAGGGGGGAATGAGGGAGGAATGAGGGAGGAATGAGGGAGGAATGAGGGGAGGAATGAGGGGGGAATGAGGGGGAATGAGGGGGGACTGAGGGAGGAATGAGGGAGGAATGAGGGAGGAATGAGGGAGGAATGAGGGAGGAATGAGGGGGGAATGAGGGGGGAATGAGGGGGGAATGAGGGAGGAATGAGGGAGGAATGAGGGAGGAATGAGGGAGGAATGAGGGGGGAATGAGGGGGGAATGAGGGGGGAATGAGGGAGGAATGAGGGAGGAATGAGGGAGGAATGAGGGAGGAATGAGGGAGGAATGAGGGAGGAATGAGGGGGGAATGAGGGGGGAATGAGGGGAATGAGGGGGGAATGAGGGGGGAATGAGGGAGGAATGAGGGAGGAATGAGGGAGGAATGAGGGAGGAATGAGGGAGGAATGAGGGGGGAATGAGGGGGGAATGAGGGAGGAATGAGGGGAGGAATGAGGAGGAATGAGGGGGGAATGAGGGAGGAATGAGGGGGGGAATGAGGGGGGAATGAGGGGGGAATGAGGGAGGAATGAGGGAGGAATGAGGGAGGAATGAGGGAGGAATGAGGGGGGAATGAGGGGGGAATGAGGGGGAATGAGGGAGGAATGAGGGAGGAATGAGGGGAGGAATGAGGAGGAATGAGGGGGGAATGAGGGAGGAATGAGGGGGGGAATGAGGGGGGAATGAGGGGGAATGAGGGAGGAATGAGGGAGGAATGAGGGAGGAATGAGGGGGGAATGAGGGGGGAATGAGGGGGGAATGAGGGGGAATGAGGGGGGAATGAGGGAGGAATGAGGGGGGAATGAGGGAGGAATGAGGGAGGAATGAGGGAGGAATGAGGGAGGAATGAGGGGGAATGAGGGAGGAATGAGGGGGGAATGAGGGGAGGAATGAGGGAGGAATGAGGGGGGAATGAGGGAGGAATGAGGGAGGAATGAGGGAGGAATGAGGGGGAATGAGGGAGGAATGAGGGAGGAATGAGGGGGAATGAGGGAGGAATGAGGGAGGAATGAGGGAGGAATGAGGGGGGAATGAGGGGGGAATGAGGGGGGAATGAGGGGGGAATGAGGGAGGAATGAGGGAGGAATGAGGGGGGAATGAGGGGGGAATGAGGGGGGAATGAGGGGGGAATGAGGGGGGAATGAGGGAGGAATGAGGGAGGAATGAGGGGGAATGAGGGAGGAATGAGGGGGGAATGAGGGGAGGAATGAGGGAGGAATGAGGGGGAATGAGGGAGGAATGAGGGGATGAGGGAGGAATGAGGGGGAATGAGGGAGGAATGAGGGGGAATGAGGGGGGAATGAGGGAGGAATGAGGGAGGAATGAGGGAGGAATGAGGGGGAATGAGGGGGGAATGAGGGGGGAATGAGGGGGGAATGAGGGAGGAATGAGGGAGGAATGAGGGGGGAATGAGGGGGGAATGAGGGGGGAATGAGGGGGGAATGAGGGGGGAATGAGGGAGGAATGAGGGGGGAATGAGGGAGGAATGAGGGGGGAATGAGGGGAATGAGGGAGGAATGAGGGAGGAATGAGGGGGGAATGAGGGAGGAATGAGGGGGGAATGAGGGAGGAATGAGGGAGGAATGAGGGGGGAATGAGGGAGGAATGAGGGAGGAATGAGGGAGGAATGAGGGGGAATGAGGGAGGAATGAGGGGGGAATGAGGGGGAATGAGGGAGGAATGAGGGGGGAATGAGGGAGGAATGAGGGGGGAATGAGGGAGGAATGAGGGAGGAATGAGGGAGGAATGAGGGAGGAATGAGGGGGAATGAGGGGGGAATGAGGGGGATGTGGGGGAATGAGGGAGGAATGAGGGAGGAATGAGGGAGGAATGAGGGAGGAATGAGGGGGAATGAGGGGGGAATGAGGGAGGAATGAGGGGGGAATGAGGGGGGAATGAGGGGGGAATGAGGGGGGAATGAGGGAGGAATGAGGGAGGAATGAGGGGGGAATGAGGGGGGAATGAGGGGGGAATGAGAGAGAATGAGGGGGGAATGAGGGGGGAATGAGGGAGGAATGAGGGAGGAATGAGGGAGGAATGAGGGAGGAATGAGGAGGAATGAGGGAGGAATGAGGGGGGAATGAGGGGAGGAATGAGGGGGGAATGAGGGGGGAATGAGGGAGGAATGAGGGGGGAATGAGGGGGGAATGAGGGGGGAATGAGGGGGGAATGAGGGAGGAATGAGGGAGGAATGAGGGGGGAATGAGGGGGGAATGAGGGGGGAATGAGAGAGAAATGAGGGGAGGAATGAGGGGGGAATGAGGGAGGAATGAGGGGGGAATGAGGGAGGAATGAGGGAGGAATGAGGGAGGAATGAGGGGGGAATGAGGGAGGAATGAGGGAGGAATGAGGGAGGAATGAGGGGGGAATGAGGGAGGAATGAGGGGGAATGAGGGGGGAATGAGGGAGGAATGAGGGAGGAATGAGGGAGGAATGAGGGAGGAATGAGGGGGGAATGAGGGAGGAATGAGGGAGGAATGAGGGAGGAATGAGGGGGGAATGAGGGAGGAATGAGGGAGGAATGAGGGAGGAATGAGGGGGGAATGAGGGAGGAATGAGGGAGGAATGAGGAGGAATGAGGGAGGAATGAGGGGAGGAATGAGGGAGGAATGAGGGGGGAATGAGGGAGGAATGAGGGAGGAATGAGGGAGGAATGAGGGGGGAATGAGGGGGGAATGAGGGAGGAATGAGGGGGGAATGAGGAGGAATGAGGGAGGAATGAGGGGAGGAATGAGGGGGGAATGAGGGGGAATGAGGAGGAATGAGGGAGGAATGAGGGAGGAATGAGGGAGGAATGAGGGGAGGAATGAGGGGGGAATGAGGGAGGAATGAGGGAGGAATGAGGGAGGAATGAGGGGGAATGAGGGGGGAATGAGGGAGGAATGAGGGGGGAATGAGGAGGAATGAGGGAGGAATGAGGGAGGAATGAGGGAGGAATGAGGGGGAATGAGGGAGGAATGAGGGAGGAATGAGGGGGAATGAGGGGGGAATGAGGGAGGAATGAGGGGGGAATGAGGAGGAATGAGGGAGGAATGAGGGAGGAATGAGGGGAGGAATGAGGGGGGAATGAGGGGGGAATGAGGGAGGAATGAGGGGGGAATGAGGAGGAATGAGGGAGGAATGAGGGAGGAATGAGGGGGGAATGAGGGGGGAATGAGGGAGGAATGAGGGAGGAATGAGGGAGGAATGAGGGAGGAATGAGGGGGGAATGAGGGAGGAATGAGGGAGGAATGAGGGAGGAATGAGGGAGGAATGAGGGGGGAATGAGGGGAGGAATGAGGGAGGAATGAGGGGGGAATGAGGGAGGAATGAGGGAGGAATGAGGGAGGAATGAGGGGTGTGAATCACATGGGGCTCGGGCAGGCGGCCAGCGAACAAGGGGTACGATGAGCCCATTCCCACGAGCGGACAGACGCCGGGGTCTCCTGTTCACGGCCACGCAGCTCCGTGACACCGACCCCGTGGCCTCTGCCCACCCCCCCACGTAAAACAGGAAGCGTGCACGGGGCATCCGGGGTGAGAGCAGACGAGCGTGGCAATGGACACGATGCGAGCACAGCCAGAAGGCGCAGGCGTGACGGTTACTTACAACAGAGAACACACAGACATCACGTCGTCAACCATCCTGAGACGGGGGACAGAGAGACAGACAAGCACTGACACACATCGGCCTCGGCCAAGGCCGTCCGAGGGGGCTCTGAGGAGGGGGCGCCTGCTGGAGAGGGCCCCCGAGAACCCTCCCTGCCCGTTCCCATGACCCCACAAAGGCTCTGCCAGGAGCCTGGTCCCAGGACACCCAGCCAACTGCACTGGAGCAGGAGGCACAGGCTGGCCCCGACCCCGGGGCTCTGAGGACAGAGCTGGGAGGGGTGTCTGAGGAGGAGGAGGTGTCTGAGGAGGGGGGGTTCCTGAGGAGGAGGGGTGTCTGAGGAGGAGGTGTCTGAGGAGGGGGTGTCTGAGGAGGAGGTGTCTGAGGGGGAGGGGTGTCTGAGGAGGGGGTGTCTGAGGAGGAGGGGTGTCTGAGGAGGAGGTGTCTGAGGAGGGGGTGTCTGAGGAGGAGGTGTCTGAGGGGGAGGGGTGTCTGAGGAGGGGGTGTCTGAGGAGGAGGAGGTGTCTGAGGAGGGGGTGTCTGAGGGGGAGGGGTGTCTGAGGAGGAGGTGTCTGAGGAGGGGGTGTCTGAGGAGGAGGTGTCTGAGGGGGAGGGGTGTCTGAGGAGGGGGTGTCTGAGGAGGAGGAGGTGTCTGAGGAGGGGGTGTCTGAGGGGGAGGGGTGTCTGAGGAGGAGGGGTGTCTGAGGAGGAGGGGTGTCTGAGGAGGAGGAGGTGTCTGAGGAGGAGGAGGAGGTGTCTGAGGAGGAGGTGTCTGAGGAGGAGGGGTGTCTGAGGAGGAGGTGTCTGAGGAGGAGGTGTCTGAGGAGGGGGGGTTCCTGAGGAGGAGGGGTGTCTGAGGAGGAGGAGGGGTGTCTGAGGAGGAGGGGTGTCTGAGGAGGGGTGTCTGAGGAAGAGGGGTGTCTGAGGAGGGGGGGTGTCTGAGGAAGAGGGGTGTCTGAGGAGGAGGGGTGTCTGAGGAGGAGTGGTGTCTGAGGAGGAGGGGTGTCTGAGGAGGAGGGGTGTCTGAGGAGGGGGGGTGTCTGAGGAAGAGGGGTGTCTGAGGAGGAGGGGGTGTCTGAGGAGGAGGTGTCTGAGGAGGAGGTGTCTGAGGAGGAGGTGTCTGAGGAGGAGGGGTGTCTGAGGGGGAGGGGTGTCTGAGGAGGAGGGGTGTCTGAGGAGGAGGGGTGTCTCAGGGGGAGGGGTGTCTGAGGAGGAGGGGTGTCTGAGGAGGAGGGGTGTCTGAGGAGGAGGGGTGTCTGAGGGGGAGGGGTGCCCACAAGATGGCTCTCCGGCCAAAGATGACATACTCGTCTGCAGCCTGAGATTTCAGACTTCTCCTGTTTGGAGCTTAAAATAAAGCTTCTGCCCTGGCCGGTGTTGCTCAGTGGGTGGAGCCCCGCCTTTGGACTGAAGGGTTCCGGGTCGGATTCCAGCCAAGGGCAGGCACCCCGGTGGCAGGCTCGGTCCCCGGCCCAGGTCTGGGTGCGTGCAGGAGGCAGCCGATCCACGTGTCTCTCCCATCAAGTTTCTCCCTCTGCGTCTCCCCCCCTGTCCACTGGCTGGGAATCAATGAGAAAGCATCCTCGGTGAGGAGAGCAAACAAAGACTACAGCTTCTCACAGGTCCTATGGCGGGGAGCAGAGCCTGTTGGGGTCACTGCTGGGGGGACTGGGGTCGCCCCCTTTCACCCCCCAACGTGGGGGACCCCAGGCCACAGCCGGAGGGCGTCTCCTCCGGGAGCCGGCTGCTCTGAGGCCGGGTGCCGAGGGCCCATCCGCCCTACCCGTGGGCGCCAGCAGCCGCGGCCGGTCCGTGGATCCAGGACCGGTGCCGGCCCCGACCCTCCAGGAGGCGAGGAGCAGGGCCCGAGCCGGCACCAGCCCAGCCCGCGGCCTCCGACGGGGCGGAGCGCATGCCGGAGCGGGCAGTGAGGTCCTCTGCCCACACGTGTGCGGCTCCTGGCCTCCGGTCCACAGGCCCCCGGCTCCCCAGCCCCCAGCTCCACGGCCCCCGGCCCCACGGCCCCCGACCCCCATGGCCCCACAGACTCCTCTGGGCGCAGGCCTGGGCCGCGCGTCTGCCAATGCCGCCGGGAGCGGGTGGGGACACTGGCCTTTCCCCGGGGAAGGGGGCTGGCCGTGCTGGCTCCTGGACGCCCCTCGGGAAGGGCAGAGACGCCCCGACTCTAACAGGATCTGAAGGGCCTCTCTCCTAGCTTCGAGGCCACCCCAAAACACGCCCCGCTCTCTGGTCAAATGGAAAGACCCAGGGAGGGGCCGAGGTCTCCTCGGACGGTCCCCCCGGACGGTCCCTCTGCAGGTCCCCGGCCCCCGCCCCCAGAGCTGGGAGGAGGCTGTGGACCCGGATTATCCAGCCAAAGAGCCGCGGACCCTCTGCCCGGCTCAGGGCTGAGCGTCGACCTCGGAACCAGGAGGTCAGGGTTCGATTCCCGGTCGGGGCACAGGCCCGGGGTGCGGGCTCCGTCCCCAGCGTGGGGCGTGCGGGAGGCAGCCGGTCTGTGGCTCTCTCATTGTGGATGCTTCTCTCTCTCCCTCTTCCTTTCTCTCTGAAATCAATGAAACTATATTAAATAAAAAAATTTTTTAAAAGATGGAGGTCTCTGGACTCTTGGCCCACAGGGCACTGGGTGGGGGCATGTCCGGTCACACGCCTGGCGCCTGCGTGTTGGACGCGGGAGGGTGAGGAGCTCAAGGCCGCCGGACAGGTCAGAGAGCCCACCGCTGCCCGCCCGCCCGCCCGCCGCCCGCACTTACGTCTTCAGCGGCGTCTTCTTCTTCTTGGCCGGCTTGCTCAGCCCGTCCCCGTCCGCGCCGTGGCCGTCGGGGGCGCCCACGGGGATCTCGAAGGAGGCGGGGGCCTTGGAGGGGGAGCCGGGGGCCGGGCCGGGGTCGGCGGGCTCCCCGCCGGCGGCGTCGGGGCCGAAGCCGAAGGAGGCCGGGGCGGGCAGCTTGGGGGACTCCTGCATCTTGCAGGCGGAGGAGAAGGGGTTGAAGTCGGGGTCGTCCCACCGGTCGATGTCGAAGGTGTAGGAGCCCTTGGCGGCCGCGGGGGCGTCGCCGGGGTCCGGGGGGGACCGGGGGGGCGAGGGGGGGCCGCCGTCCGGCCGCTCCGGCCCCTTCTTCGCCTTGGGCCTCCGCAGCGGCATCCTGGCCCCCGGCTTCCTGCCCGGCTTCTTGGCGGCGCCGGGGGCCGCCGCCTGCCCCCCGTCCTCCGAGTAGTCGAACTCCAGCCGCACCCCCCCTCTGGCGGGGGGGTCCTCGGGGGCCCCGCTCTCTGCTGGGGTCCCCCCCGCCGCCTCGGGGGCCGGGGCCGCGGCTCTCCTGCCGACAGGGGGCGAGTTCTGCACGCCGCCCCCTGCAGGGGGCACGGGCCCGTCGTCGGTGCCCACGGCGTCCACGGCGTCCACCACGTCCGCAGGGCCGGCGGCCGGGGGCACGGCGGCGGCGGCGGGTTCCAGGGGGGCCTCCTCGGCGGGGGCGGGGGCCTCCGGGGGCGCCGGCTCCGTGTCTGGCCCGGGGCCCCCACTCTCCTCGCCGGGCCCGGGGCCCTCCTCGGCCGGCGGCGGGGCCTCGAGCACGGGGGGCGCCTCGAGGGGCCTCTTGGGGGGCTGCCTCCTCTTCAGGGAAGGCGGCCGCGGCCTCTTCGCCCGCTTGAGGGACCCGCAGTCGCCGCCTGGGCCCGAGCTGCCGGCTTCGGGGGCCGGGGCGGCGGCGGCCTCGGCGGCGTCGGCAGAGCCGGCGGCGCAGGAGGCACCATCGAGGTCGCCGGCCTGCAGGCTGGGGGAGCGGGGCAGGGCGGCCCGGGCTGGGGGCGCGGCGTCCAGGGGCCCCTCTGCGCCCCCGGGGTCCGCGGGCCGGGGCTCCGGGCTCCGGGCGTGGCCCACCAGCTCGATGCTGTCGAAGTCCAGGTTGTAGGCCCCGCTGCTGGCTATGGGCTTGTCCTCGTCGAAGACGGTGGAGCAGGAGTGGGCGGGAGGCCCGCTCGGGCCATCGGGGCCGGGGGCCGGCTCCGCGCCGCCTGCGGACACGGGCAGAGCGGCCTGGAGGACGCGGACACGGGGGCGGGCCCCCCTCCTGCCCACGATCGCCCCACGGCAGAGCCCCCGACTGGCCCGCCGGGCCCAGCGCCTGCCCCCACCGGGGCGGCTCCACACACACACACACACACACACACACACACACACACACCCCAGGCCTGGCCGCCCCCTCCGTAGGCAGGAGGCTGGCAGGTTATGGGGCAGCCACACCCCTCACTCGTCCCAGCATTCACCGAGCCCCAGCCGGGCCCGGGACTGGTACCATGCCGGCTGCTGGGCACTCGCCGAGGCACCGAACCAACAAAACCCTGTGCTCCTGGGAGTCACGTTCCTCGGGGAGAAGACGAGCAAGAAGCAACCAAACAGCCCGGCCGTGCAGCTCAGTGGTGAGCGCCGACCTGGGACCCGGGAGGTCAGGGTTCGATTCCCGGTCAGGGCCCAGGCCCGGGTGGGGGGCTCCATCCCCAGGAGGGGGCGTGCAGGAGGCTGCCGACCCATGATTCTCATCACTGATTTTTCTCTCTCTCTTCCTCTGTCACTAAGAATCAATGAAAAAACATTAAAAAAAAAAAAAAATCAGCACCTCAGCCGAAGCCGGTTTGGCTCAGTGGTAGAGCTGCCGCTCAGCGTCCACCCGGGAACCGGAGGTCCCAGGCCCGTCCCGGTCACCGTCCCGGTCAGGGCTCAGGCCTGGGTGCCGGCTCCGTCCCCAGCAGGGGGCGCCGCGGGCCGGAGGCAGCCGTCGATGTGTCTCTCTCCCCTCTCCCTTCCCCTCTCCCTAAATCAGTAACAAGTGTTTTAAAGGAGCCTGCAGACCAGCTGTCACAGGACAAAGAGCGGAACCGAGACGCCCCGCTCGGCCCGATCCGGGGGCCGGTGAAGCGGGTGAGAGGCAGCCAGGAGCCCCGAACCCCTGCAGGACCCGCTCCCCTGAGCTCCACTCACACCCGCAGCCCCTCCCGGCCCCCCACGGGGTCCCTCTGTCTCCCTGGGGCGGGCCCTGCCTACCTGGTTCTTCCGGAGAGGGCGGCGCGCTGACCTCGGGCTCCGGGACGACCTCTGGGGGCGGCGGGGGCGGGGCCGGGGGGGCTTTCACGGGGGTCGTGGACTCCGGGGTCTCAAAGGCTTCTTCCGAGTCAGAACTCCTGCCGGAGAGAGGGGACCCAGGTCTGGCAGGCCGGGCGGAGGGGGGGGCGGCTCTGGGCCCCCAGGGGAACCGGCCCCCGGCCAGCCCCACGCTCGGAAGGGTGCTGTGCGGGTGCTGCCGGGAGGGTCTCGTCACAGCCCCTCCCCCCCCTGAGGACCAGCAGGACACACCCTGCCGGGACCCCAACGTGTGGAGCAGAAACATCCGAGCAGCTGTGGATGGGCCCCCAAGAGCCGGAGCCTGCCCACATGGGACCTCGAGGGTCAAGCCCTCATTCACCAGCCCCGACCGCCACGGCGCCCCCTACAGACGGCCCACAGGTCCCCCCTACAGACAGCCACAGCGCCCCCTACAGACGGCCCAGGCGCCCCTACAGATGGCCCAGCTCTCCCTACAGACGGCCCAAGGCCCCCGCCTCAGGGCAGCCAGACATCCCACAGAGCGTCTCAGCCAGGACCCCCCCCCTCAAGTCCCCTAATTCCCCGGCCGGGTCTCTGGGACCAAACCTCTTAACGACACCCCCAAAGCTGCAAGGGGCTTCTGGGGCATCCGGCGGGACCCCCAGGGACACCTGTGCATCTGCCCCTGCCCCCCCAACCCGAGTGGTGGGAGCCCAAAGGGCCAGCTCTTCCCCGCAGCCAAGCGAGCGGCTGGGGTCCGAGGCGCTCGGGTTCGAGCTGCGGAATTCCAAGGAGGTCCCCCGGCCGGCCGCACACCAGCTCGGGGACTGCCATTCACCGCCCCATGCAGGAGGCAGGGCCTGCGGAGGAGGGCACACCGGCCCTCGGCGGCTCCTGCCTGTTCACCAGGAACCAGTGATGCCGCATCAAACCCCCAGGGCCACCCCTCGAGCCGCCTGCCTGGCGCCTGTTCCAGCCCAGCCCACCGGCCGTCCATTAGGGGAGACGGGGGGGGGGTCTCACTTCCTCCCGAGTCCCGGCTCCAACGTCCCCGGGGCCGGACGGCTGACCCACAGCCGGCACCGGACACGGAGGAGCCTCTCGCTGCCGCCGGCTCCGGGCGGCCCCACGGCTGCCGGTGGGTGTTCTAACAAACCACACGGCCCGGCCCGGCCCCACGCCCGTCCAGAGGGAGGAGGAGGGAAGCTCACCGAACCTGCCGTGAAGACGCCTCCAACGGAGAAACGCGCCCACAGCCGCCCCCCGTCTCCAAGCGGCCGGGAAGTGTGTGCACCGAACACGCGCTCCGCACACGGTTCTCTGTGCGCATCAACACCAAACACGAGACACGCGTGTCAGCACCGCGCACACAGCGTGAACGGGCCGCCCGTCACGCCGGACACGGGGAGGCGGCACCACGCCCGGCGGGACCAGCGATAGGACGACGGCGTCACCGCCTGTGACCGCCGGCTCAGGGCCGGCCCAAGGCCCACGGCTTCCCCGAGGCATCCGGCTTGGGATCCCCGGAGTGCCCCCCCCAGCCTCTGCCCCTGAACCCCGGCCTCTCGCCGCCTCCGAGGCTCCCACCATGGAGGGCGACTGCGCTATTCCCCCAAACGATCGTGCGTGACACCCTGCTCGGTCCACGGTGACACCCTGCTCGGTCCACGGCGCGCTCCCACAGAGCCCGTCAGCGACAACCACTGAGCCACCTGGTGATGGGACCAGCGGGAGCCTCCGAGGGCCCGGAGGCCGCGGTCGGCTGAGAGTTGGACCAGCCTCTTCCTGTGGGCGGGCGGGCAGAGCCCACCCCCGGGGCGGCTGCCCCAGGCTGGCAGCCTCACTGTGAGCGCCCCCCTGCCCCTCCACACACACCACACCACCGCCCCGCTCCAGGGAGGGCCTGACGGGGACCCTCCAACAACCTGCCCCCCCCCTGGGGGAGGGGACCCCAGTCTGAGACGCCCCAGCCCTGGGAGGAAGCCTAGTGCCCCCGGCCAGCTAAGGAGACACTCCAGCAAACTGAAAGTTCAATCGTGAAAATGTTGGGGCGCGGACTCACTCAGTGACGCAGCCCGGGAGGGCTAGTGAGATCTGACAGCCCGTGCGGGGGTGGGGTGGGGTGGGGGTAAGATGACTTCCTGTTAAGACAGAGCCCCCCCCCCCCCCCCCCCCCCGCAGAGGTCCCAGGTCCCGGTGGGTCCAGCAGGGAGAGTCTCAGGCTCTGAAACTCCCACCTCGGCTCGGGGGACGTGGGGACGCGGTGGCCACGAGGCCGGCCCTAGGCCCGAGCGGTCAGCCCCGAAGCCTCCAGAGCCCTGAGCCTGCCTCTGCGGGCGGGCGGCCCGGCCCGGGAGCCGCCGCCGCTTCCATTTAAGGAGAAGCAGACCCAGCGGGTCACGCTCACGCTCTTCTCAGGAGGCGAGTACCAGGGACAAAGCCGGGCGGGAGCCAGCACCCCGCTCACCCCCAGCACCCCGCACAGCCCCCGGTGTGAGCGGAGGACCTCCAGCCGCAGGTGCCGCCTGCAGGTGCCAGAGCCGCTCTCCTGGAGGGCTGAGAATGCGGGAACAAAGGTCGTTTGCTGCCCAGCCCACTGGCCTGGCCTCCTCGTTAGCCCCTGAAGTGTATCTACCCGAGGGGGGGAGGAGCGGCGGGAGCTGAGAGCAGAGGTTTGGGAGAACGCAGGCATCGGAAGAGAGCAGGGAGCAGGGCGGCCAGCTGCTGCGGGCTCCATCAGGAACCCGAGCGGAGACGGGGAGCGGGCGGAGGAGGCGCCCCGATGAGCGGTGGACGGATGCGGGCGGGACGGGAAACCGGACACCTCCCCGCCTCCACCCACGAGCGGCGCCGTCCCCCGCCAGGCGCAGAGGCGCACGAGGCGGCCCAGGCCACGGCGGAGCCGCTGTCCGGGAGGCAGCCACGGCCCGGAGGGAAGGGGACACGGCCGCACCGGCCGGCGGTGACCGGGCCGGGCAGACCACAGCCCGCCTCCTGCCTCCGCCGACCACGCCTCCCCAGGTCGTCGGTCCGCCGGCGGTCTGCGGCGGCTTCGGCCTCGACAGCAGAAGGAAGTTGTTGGCACCAAGATCACCCACGGCCGCGAGGTCGGAAACGCCTGCGAGCCGGCCCTTCCCAGAGGAAGCTCACGGCCCCTGGGTGTAAGGCACCCGGAGCCTGTGTTTCCCGCTGTGCAGGGGCAGCCTGGGGGACTGGTGGGCACAGTCTGTCTGCGGTAATGACAGTCTAATATGCTAACGGGACTGCACGGCAGGCAGGACGTCCATCCAAGCGACTTTCCGGACGAAGCCGGACGACGAGGGGAGCCCGGGTCCGAGGTGCTGGTCAGCGGCTGGAGGGAAGCCGGGTCCCAGGTATCAGAGGGAAGCCGGTGCTGGCGGCTGGGGGAAGGCAGGCCGGCTCTTGCACAGATTTCAAGCCTCGGGCCTACAGTATTGATGTAACACTAGAGGCCCGGTGCAGGGAATTTGTGCGTGGGTAGGGTCTCTAGGCCTGGCCAGCCAGCAGGGCCGATCGGGGCCTTCTGGCTGCCGGCTGGGGCCTCCCTTCATTCTGTGCCGCCCCCTGGTGGTCGGCGCACGTCATAGCAAGCGATCGAACTCCCGGTCTCCTGGTCGGACTCCCGTGGGGACACTTTGCATATTAGCCTGTTATAGGTACAGATAGGATTGATGGACACAATGTTTTGACGATATTGGCGGGTACAATGCCCCTATACTGTAGAACTGGTGGCCACAACTTTCTATCATGTAGGCTTGATGGATACGGCGTTTCTGTGCCGCGGGGCGGGTAGATGCGATGTTTCTGTCGCATAGGACTGGTGGGCGCCATGTTTCTCTGATGGGAAACCCTGAGTCTGCCCGGCGGGGTCCGAGGCAGCGCTCCCCTCTCAGCGCTGACCCGGCAGCGCTCGGATCTGTCTCCACACCTTCTGATGCAAACGCCCGCCTGCTCTCCGGGGGCAGCCGCTAACGTGAACGCGTGAACAGAAGCAGAGCTACGGCTTTCGGTGCAGACGGGCGTGTGAGAGCAGGACCCGGACCCCCGTCCGGCCCGGCGCGGACGCACCAGCCCATGACCATCAGTCCTCACAGCTGGGAGGTTCACAAGGCCCACGCCGTCACCCCTCGTCTTGGGGGAGAGGACGGGGCTGTCCAGCAGCTTTCACTGGCCCACCCGGCACCCCGCCCCGGTGCAGCCAATCCGTCCGCCAAGCACAGCCGATCACACGTCAGGCTAACGCGGTTCCCTGGCAACCAAAACCACTGCGCGGACACAGGCCCCAGGCAGACAGGAGCTCGGGGACGGGGGCAGAGGGTCGACGGGGGGAGACCAGCCCAGAACCCAAGGACCGGGACGCACACTGCCCACAGCCACTCCGCCAGCACCCCGTCCTCGCCACCGGCCTCGCCATCGGCCGGCGCCCCGTCTCAGCACCCCCAGAAAGAGATGGCGTGACCCCCTGACCTATGGCAGCCACCCGAGGGCCCGGGAGGTTCTCGCCATCAGAAAACCCGCAGGTAAGCCCCACGGAGAAGGCGGCGCGGCGCCGGGAACCCAGCCCGAGGGCACCTGGCCCCAGGGCTGACCTATCTCAGAATGAGAGGTCCTCGATGCTGTGTCCCCCCAAGAGGTGTCTGCTGACACGCTAACCCCCAGCAGAATTCGGTCATTAGGGCATGAGGGATTCGTGTCCTTATGGTTAGAGACCCGAGGGCTGAGCATCCCTCCCCCCTCCCCCTCTCTGACCTGCGGGGACATAGAGGTTCATCCTTAAACCGGGGGGATGGGGCCCTCTCCCGATCCCAGAACTGAGGCCGCGCGGAGCCGGGTCTCCCGGCCTCCATACCAACGGGACACGAATGTCTGCTGTGCAAGCCCACGAAAGCCCTGGTCTCTGTTATCGAACCCGGACCACAACTGCCCGGGGCCCCACTGCCCAGATGGCTCTTCACTCCTTCCGTTTTGGGGAAGGAAAAATGACGAATCTGTCCGACGAGAGCACCCAGAGCGACAGCCACGCCCGGACGCGGAGGAGCCGTCCCCAGGGGCCGGCCAGGGCCCCTCGGGCTTCGAGGGAGGCCCAACGCGGCTCCCGGAGGCTCCTGTGGGCGGGGCCAGCGACAAAGAGGCTCATCTGTGAGCTGGTCCCTTCGCGGGCCCGAGGGGGGCGTGAGAGGAGCCCCCGGCCTCGGCCAGCCGGTCACTCACCGGGAGCAACGTTCACCGATTCCCGCCGGCACAGACGGTGCCACCGGGCCCGTGTCTCCCTCCCCGTGGCCCACGGCATCGCCTCCCCGCGAAAGCTTCCTGCGGCCACAGGCCCCACCATGCCCCCGGCTTACTCCCGTGGTGCACGGAGCGCGTGGTCTGTGCAGAGAGGGCCTCACGCCTTCTCCGGCCTCCGGGCCGGGCGAGCAGGCCCGCAGGAGAGCCGGCCGGAGGGTCAGAACGGCGGAGGGTACGAGAGGCCACCGGACGTGCCCCCAGGAGCGAACGGGAGTCAGGACTCAGATACAGAAGGTGGGCCGGGTCCTGAGCCGTAGACGGGTTCAGAGGAGCGGGTTCGAGGAGGACGGCGGCCCAGGCAGCCCCCCTCTTTCCACTTAGGAAGCGCAGGATCAGGCCGGGCGGAGACGCGGCTTGGGGCGTGGGAGGGCCCGGGCAGAGGCCGGTGGTCAGAGTCCACGCGGCACGTCGCCCGCCCGCGGGGAGAGGCCCGGCCGTGCCGAGGGGCCGCTCGGCTTCCCGATCCCCGCTCAGTAGCTGCTGCTGCATCGCAGCCAGCCGGCCTCACCCCCGGGGGCGGGCCCGGGGACGGCACCCCAGGCTGCACCCAGCGGGAGCCGCACTCAGACCTCACCACCCTCTGCCCTCAGCCTCGCCCGCCCGGGGAAGGGGCCCGGAGACCAGGGTGGGGGCTGAGGACCTGTGTCCTCACACCGACACTCATGACCGCCCGTCTCTGACCCTCTGTCAGGCCTGAGCCCCGAGGACTAGCCAGGCCTGGTGAGCGGGTTCCGCTCAGAGGCTTTTACAGAAACGGCGGGAACGGCCCTTCTCCGAGGCCCGAGGCCTCCGGGGCTGTGGTGTCCCGGGCCTCTGACAGTGCACTGCACAGGGAGGGAGTCCAGGGCACGCACAGGCTCACGGCGCTGAAGGAGGGGGCGAGGGGGGGGGAAGAGAGAGAGAGAGAGAGAGAGAGAGAGAGCCCCCAGCGCGATCAGCCTCCCTGTAAGAGGATGCTCTGAAGGTGAGGGCACACCTGCTCTGGGGGGCGGTGCTGGAAACCCACTTGGCTCAGCCAGCATGACGTCACCGCCCGCTCCCCACTGCGGCCCCCGGGGCAGCCCGACCCCAGCCCGGCTCTCAGGAACCACCGCGTCAGCACCGCACCCCACACCACGCCCGAGGCCCAGGACCTTCTCTCCTTGGAGGGGGGGCGTGCAGGGGGAGGGGCTGGAGGCTCAGGGTGCACCAGCCTGGCCGGCCCGGCCGGCCCGAAGCCCGAGGGAGGGATTCAGGTAGCCAGCCCCCCCCCCCCCCCCCCCGTCCGGGCCGGGAGGGTCGGGAGAGGGCGGTGTAGAAATGGCAATTCCCACCACCACCATCCAGGGCATCGGCCCGGGGCACAGCGCTCTGTGGTTCCGAGAAATCCCGGACCGAGGCCCAGTGACGGCCGTGGGGCTCTGAGGAGCCCTGGCCTCTCGGACTCTCCTGTGCACCCAGAACCAGGAGGGGCTCAGGCCGCCGGCTGCAGGTCCCCCAGGCCCAGCTATCCCCCGGGCGGCCGCCGGACTGATCCGCTGGCTGCACACGGGCACCGGGGCACACGTGCTCCCCACAGGCCGGGGCCTGGCTGTCTCCCCTTCCCCCCATCACACACACACACACACACACACACACACACACACACTCACACACACACTCACATACATACTCACATACATACACACACATACACACATACACACACATATACACATACTCTCACACACACTCACACACACACACACACACACACAGGAACCCCGCGGCCGGTGCAGGCTGATGGGGGCGGGGGCGGCGGGCGGGAGGGCTCTGGGGCGCAGGCCGCTGGGGCCGGGCCGGGTGAGCCGGGAACAAAGCCGGGCCGGACGGGGGCCGGGCGGGGGGCGGTCGGGGCACTCACATGGCCTCGGGGGGCTCCGGGCTCGGGGCGCAGGCGGCGGCCGGCTGCAGGGACTGCGCCCCTCCCATCCTCGCGGCGCCCCGCGCTGGCTCGGGCGTCCTGCGGCCGGGGGCCCGCGGCGGCGGGCGGGCGGGCGGCGGGCGGCGCTGCCGAGCGGGGCGGCCGCGGGCATCCGGGCGGCGGGCGCGGGGCGCGGGAGGCGGCTCGGAGGAGCGGGGCGGGCGCCGGGGAGCTCGGGGGCCCGGCCGAGGGTCCGCTCCCCACGCCCCGCGCCCGGCCGGCCGGCGACGCGGTGATGTCACCGCCGGGAGCCGCTCCGCACCCACAAAGCGGCCGCCTCCCCGGAAGCGGGCGGGGAAAGGATGGAGGGGAGGGAGGGGACGGGGAGGGAGGGGGACGGGGAGGAGGGGACGGGGAGACCCTCCCTCAGCACCACCGCCCGCCCCGGTCCCCGCCCAGCGCGGGGCTTTGAAACGCAAACTCGGGGCGGAGCCAGGGCTCCAGGCTGAGGTCCCCCAGGAGGTGTGGCCGCAGGTGGACGGGCCGCGCGGGGACGGAGCCTTTTGCAGGCTCCGCTAGGGGAGGCCAGGCCCGGGCCGGGACCGAGAGTGGGACCGAGGCCGGGACCAGAGCGTGGACCAAGGCTGGCCACTGAGCACATCGGCTCTCACAGCTGGGGGAGGTGGGTGCGGGGCGACCCAGAAGCCTTTTCGGGGTCTGCACCCGCCCTGGGCCACAGGTGAGCTCCCCGTGGGGACGGGGACGCCGGCCCGGAGGAGGAAGAGGAAGAGGAGGAGGAGCAGGAGAGCGGCAGGAGCGGGTGGAGACATAGCCACAGAGGCCAGCCTGGCTCAGGGCTGAGCGTCCACCTCTGGACCAGGTCAGGGTTCGACCCCCGTCAGAGCACAGGCCTGGGTTGGGGGCTCCATCCCCAGCTGGGGACGTGCAGGAGGCAGCCAGCCCATGGTTCTCTCTCATCATGGGTGTTCCTCTCTCTCCCTTCCTCTCTGGAATGAATAAAAATACACATTTGAACAATGCATCCGCGGGAGGCAGCTGTGGGTGGGCCTCCGGGAGGTGACGAGGGTCCAACGGGGTCACTCGGACCCTCGTGACGGGACAAGGCCTGACGGGAAGCAGCGGGCACAGGTGTGCCCCCGCCCTGTGAGGCCCCCGCCCGCCCGCCAGGCCCCGGACGCGGGGCTGTGAGTGAGACGTCCCCGCGGAGACCACCCGTCCGCCCTCCTGTCAGGGCAGCCCCCGCTGACAGACCGAGAGGAGCGGGCCGAGGGGGAGGCAGACCCAGGAGAGACCACAGGACCGCGCCGGGGCCTGGTCACCCGGCACACTCCTCAGCAGAGACCACCCCCACCCACGTCCCACGCCCACGTCCCCACGCCCCAGCCTCCCTGCCCCACCCCTGCCTGTTCACTGCTGCCCCTCCCTCCTCTCCCCTCCACCCCAAACGACCCCACAAAGGCGAGGCCCTGGGTTTGCTCGGCAGAAGCACGGGTGCCGTTGAAAAGCGTGAACCGGCGAGCAGGGAGCACCCCGCCACTCACGGCCTCGGGTGTGCAAACCTGAGCGCCTGCCCGCCGGAGCCCAGGCCACCCACGGGCACAGAACTCCTGTCCAGACCAGCCCGTGGCCCCCAGCATTTCTAACGCAGCCCGACCAGACCCACACTCACCTGACAAGACCCCACACTCACCCCGACGAGACCCTGCACTCACAGAGACCTCGGACCACGGCACACGTTGCAGGACCTGGAGGTGGCTAAGCCCACTGCCAACCCTCCTGCTGGCCCCACGACACCCCAAACGTGAGTCCACCAGAAGGACCCCTCACGCGATGCAGCAGCAGCCACGCCCACCAGCCGGCCCCACCATGTCAGCGGAGGCTCCGATCCCGCTGAGTCCAGGGGACTGAGCCGGTCAAGAAGGGGGTGCTGAGCCGCCCTGGGCACCCCTAGAAAAACAACCTGAGCAGCTCTCTGCCCCGGCTGCGGGTGTCTCCACGCGTGTCCTTAGCAGTTAGTCCGCTCACGGGCGAGGAGAGTGGGTGGGACCACAGAAAAGAGCAGCTGGAGACTCGGGGACGCCATGCCCTCGGTGCTCGGACCCGGGCAGGGCCTCGCACCCACGTCGGCGCCGGAGCCCGTGTCTATGGAAAAGTGGCCACTCGGGCCGGAAGCGTCCACGTGGCGTGAAGGACCTGGGACCGGCAGGAAACGCGGCCGGTCCTCTGCTGGCTGGAGCGTCAGCCTGTGGGAGCGTTCATCTAGGTCCTATTAACCGAAAAGCCAACCCTCCCTGTGACCTCCCAGCTGGACACGTCCCCGCCGTGGCCCCAGAACACGGATTCCGGAAGCGCGACCGAGGTGAGCGGCCTTCCCGGGGTCCGTGCTCTCGGGACAAGCCGGTGCCTCTGCAGCTGCTGCTACGCAGTGGGTGCAGCTCGTGGGCAAACACACACCGGCGGCCCAGGCAGACACGGGCCACGTGGACCCCGAGGCCACGTGCACGACCCACGTGGGGAGGAAGGCAGGTCTGTTCCAGACGGGGCGGGAAGGGCGCTCCCACGGACTCGCCCGGGCCGGGGCCCCTCCTGCCTGGGCTCCTTCCCCTCCTTCCTGGGGAGGAATTTCCGAGAACAACAGGAAGTTCCAGAGGCCCCTGGCCATCGGTCTCTGCGGAGCGCTCAGGGTTCGGTGTGCACGTCGGTGTCCCCCTCCCGCCCGCTCCCCCCCCCCCCCCGTCCGCTTGAGGAGGAGGGCGAGGCCCCACAAGGAAAACCCAGGTGTCCACACGGGTGAGCGTCCGAGCCGCCAACCCCACCCAGGCCAGGAGGCCGGCTTCTGGAGAAACAGCACCCGCTGTGGGGAGGCAGCACCCGCCTGCCTGGCGTGCTGGAGGGTCCCCGGGGCCCAGAGGCTGTTCAGGGGGGGCCCCTGGGGGAGCGCCCCCCCCCCCCCCGCCGCTTCCGAGACAGGAATGCAAAGAGCAGGCTCAGGAGCTCCAGACCTCAGGTCCTCCTGCCTGTGAGCAGAGAGGGCCCGGCAGCCAGCCGGCCCTCAGCGGTCGGAGCGAACGGCCCCGTGCGATCATCAGGGACACAGCCGCCGCCTGCCCCGGCCCTACGTGTGAGCACGGGAGAACCGGGAGCCAAGGAGAGAGCTGCTGACTCCGGCTCCAGGCGGCAGACACCGGAATGACGGGCCAGAGGTGGTGCCTGAGCTTCTACAGAGAGCACAGTTAGCATGCGGGGAGGGCAGCCCCGGGGGGCGAGTGTGTGTGCCCCTGTGTGTGTGTGCGTGTGTGCAGGTGCACGTGTGTCTGCTATATGTGTAGGCATGTGTGGCCGTGTTCCCCCTGTGTGTAGGCATATGTGCACATGCATGTGTGCCAGCTGTATGTGTATGCATGTGTGCACACTGCGTGTGTAGGTGTGTTTCTGCGCTTGTGCACTACCAAGCCCTCAGAACATCTCCCTTTCGTAACGATCACGGGGCCCGTCCACAGTGCCGCCGAGGACGGGGCATCGCAGCCCCGGTGGCAGGGGGACTATGGCCGCACGGGCGGGGCGGGCACTGAAGGCGCCGGCTCCACTGCAGAGCGGCTGGACACGGCGCGGACGGGAGTGAGTCCCAGGCCGGCCGGGTGTGTGAACAGCCACGTCCACGGCAGCAAAGCCATGCCGGTCCCCCCCCCCCGGAGCCGGTCCACTCGGAGCCGGTCCCCCTCGGACCCGGTCCCCCTCAGATCCGGTCCCCCCCAGAGCCGGTCCCCCTCGGAGCCGGTCCCCCCCGGAGCCGGTCCACTCGGAGCTGGTCCCCCCCGGAGACGGTCCCCCTCGGACCCGGTCCCCCTCGGAGCCAGACCCCCTCGGACCCGGTCCCCCTCGGAGCCGGTCCACTCGGAGCCAGTCCACTCGGACCCGGTCCCCCCCTGAGCCGGTCCCCCTCGGAGCCGGTCCACTCGGACCCGGTCCACTCGGACCCGGTCCCCCCTGAGCCGGTCCACTCGGAGCCGGGCCCTTCCTGGCAGGCCCCCCGGGCGGACGACGCAGTTCCCCCGAGACGGGCCGGAGCGACCGAAGGGAGCCCCTGTCCCAGGAGGAGCCCGGTGCCCCCGGGGCGGTGTGGGCACCGAGGGGCCGGGCAGATGGCGTCCGGTCGGCAGATGGCGGCAGCCCTATCGCCCACTCCCGCACCATCTGGCAGGGCCCCTGCTCCTCCTTCTAGGATTTCCAGCGCGAGGATCGGTGACCGGGAGGCAGGGCCAGAGCAGCTCGGAGGGAGGAGAGGGTTTGGGGTGTGGGCAGAGCTAAGGTGGGGGTCGGAGGCTGGACAGTCCCCCCAACAGCGGCCTGGACACAGCGGGAACCAGAGGTGCCACGGCGGAGGCTGAGGGGCTGCGTGAGCCGTTCCGCGTCACCCGTGACGATGCCAGCACGGAGCCCATGGCGGATGGGACCGCCAGCCACGAACGCCATGGCAGAGCCGGAGCCGGGACACGGCCCCGACGGGCAGGACTCCCCGTCGGTCCCCCCACGCTGCACACGTCACGGCTGAGAACGCCATTCCCACCCCCTCCAGTTCTCTCGTTTGAAAGGATGGGGAAGCCGGAAGGAGCTTTGGGGGAAGAAAAAGTCGCCTCAGGTGCCCAGACTGTCTTATGGACACACACAGTTTATGGCACCAAACCTGGCAGCCGCTGGCGAACCACACCCTGAGCCAAATGATCCTTTTTTAAATGATTTCTAAAAATTATGTCTTTAGTAATTTCAGAGAGGAAGGGAGAGAGAGAGAAACATCGACGACGAGAGAGAGAATCATGGATTGGCTGCCTCCTGTACTCCCCTCCCCTCCTGTCCCCCGGGATCGAGCCCGGATGTGCCCTGACCGGGAATTGAACCCTGACCGCCGGCGGTGGCTCCCGCGTGGCAGGAAGCGCGAGCAGCGGGGAGTCCCCAGACCGCGGGAGGACTGCATCCTGGGCGGTTCAGGCGGCTGAATGGGCTATTTCTGGAATTTTCCATTTACTGTTTCCAGCCCCCATTGATGGCCGGCCACGGAGCCCGTGGGAAGCGAAACCCGGGACGGGGGAGGGCTGTGGCCTGTGCCGTCGTCTCGTTAACTAAGGTCAGGTTCACGGCCAACGCCCTGAGCCAGCTCACACCAGCAAGCTCAGCCCACAACGGCTCCTCCTCGGCCAATCACGGCCAACCACGGCCGCAGGGAAGGAGCAACCTAAGACAGGCACAGCCACAGAGGGGCCATCAGGAGAGAACTTGGGGGTCAACAGAGGTGGGGCACAGACCCCCACCCCCCCAACTTTGCAGGGGCATGAACCCTAGCCCCTTCTGAGGGGGGTCTCCTGCCCCATGGCTGCTCCGCCTCCCACGCCCAGCTCAGATTGGGACCCAGGTGACAGACAGAGGCTGGGCCCGGCTCGGACTGGGGCTCAGGCAACAGACAGAGACCTGGCCGACAGCAGCTGCCCTACATCGAAATCCGGCCTCGCCTGGGGATGCTCAGGGCCTACTCAGGAATGCAAACAATCCTTCCCACCGACATTTACAGGACAAACTGGGATTGTTACTGGAGTATTAAATTTCACAGTAAAATAGTAACCAAGTTTTCAGATTTTAATTGGCTAATTGAAATAAGTAAATATTTAGAAAGGTTTAATTGTACTGGGCAATAAGCTATCTCTAAAGTATTAACTACAATGTTTATTGGTAGTTCATCTCATGAAAAATTGCTTAACATGCAATGGACCTAAAGCAGTCACATTTTTTGTGCAAAAAAAATTTTTTTTGAAATTTAAAGTTATCAAGACTACATTATAAAAAATTTCCAAAAGCCTCCCAATAATTAAATGGGGGGAAAAGGGGGAGGGGTAAGGAAGTGGAGTAATATTGTGTAAGGAAAAATATCCTGAAAGTACATTACATCTAGAAATGTAATTTCCTTTGAAAACTAATTCTCATTTGTAATGCCAACAGCAAGACAACCATGAAAAACACACATGGTGTCAAAACAAGCCATGGGAAAATCGTGTGGGTGTAAAAACGAAAAGGATCCCCCATTCACTTTTGGTCGAGGATATGTTTGTGTATTTTCAGAAAACAACCCCGAGACGACGTGGACTAAGAACAGTGCAGAGACGGAGGCGCTGAGACGCCGGCCACGCCAGCCGTCAGCAGCCGTGCTCGCTGAGGTGCCCAGCCCCAGGCCAGCGGGCCGGACCTGCATCGCCACCCGTGCCCGCCCTCCAGGTATCACTGCTGACCGGTCCACGTGCGGAACGGCCGGACACGGAAACTGGGGCCCGAACGCTTCATGGTTCTTACGTTTGGTTCCAGCCTGCAGAGTGTTTTAAAGGAACGGGGAGATGCCGGAAGCCGATCCTCGTTTCACTGAGAGCTGTGGACGGGGAATGGGAGGGCTGGTCCACCTCACCTGCTCTGCAGGGTCAGAGCCAATGACCAGACGTGGGTAGCTGAAGCCGCCCCACCTGTCAGTCCTACACCCGCTGACTGGCTGAGATTGGAGGTTCCTGCCCAGGGCATAAGGGTGTGTCCTGTCATTTTAATCTTAAAAAAGGGACAGAAAAACCGGAGCGAGGAGCAGTCCTCCCCCTGGAGGTGGGTTCCGGGCTGGCCCCCATCCCCACATTAAACCGTTTCTAAAGTCTCTCTTCGTGTGGGTGCGGCCTCTCCGGAACCCGGACCCTGAACCGGAACCCTGAACCACGCGGGACGTGAAAGGGGCTCCCACAATGTTTGTCTCTCCACCTCTCCCTTCCTCTCTGAAATCAACAAAAAAAATTTAAAAATAAAATAAAAGACTCGTGTGTGAGTGTGTACAGGCCCCCTGGGTGGAGCCCTGATGTGCACATTGCACCCTTTGCCTGGGCCTCTGCCTCACCTCCCAGGCCCGCTGCTGCTCCGGCCGAGGACCGGAGCGAGCTGGAGTCTGGTTCGGGGCGGGACTCACAGACCGCTCCGGCCCACTGGCTCCGGCCCTGACTGGCTCCTCACGCGGCTCCCACAGGTGCTGGGGCAGGGGACTGAAAGAGTCCTCGGCGGGAAGAATCTGAGCTTTCGCCACTGGGGGTGGAATGCCACAGGAGGGCGCGGTGGGGGCTGCAGTCCACACGTGCTCCCCACGGCCGTGAGCCACGCCCCCGCGGCGCAGAGAGCAGAGGGCCTGCCTCCGCGAGGAAGTCACGCACCCTCTAGTCTGAACCGCCCGCCTCCCTTCCCCGCGGGGACCGGCCAGGGAGAGGTCCCGGTCGGCGCCCGGAGGAACCAGCGGACGGAACGTTGGTGATGACGGGACGACCACGAGGATGGCGTGGGCGGGAGGACGTGGGAGCTGAGGGGCAGCCGTGGCCTGGGCCGGGGTAACGGCTTCACAGGTACATTCTCAGCCCCAAAGTCAGTGGTCGGCAAACCGCGGCTCGAGAGCCACATGCGGCTCTTTGGCCCCAGAGCTGTTGAGGCGACCAGGTTGAACGGATGGGGAGACGCATGCTGTGACCCCGGCTGCACACTCAGCCCCGCCCCCTCTGGCCACTGCGTTCCTGTCTCCCGGGAAGCCACGAGCCGGATTTGAAGGCCCCCTGTCCTTCGAGTGACCCACCCGGGGTCGGGGTCCGCCTGCTGAAAGGACGGGATGTCTCTCCCCCTGCCCCCCTCGGGCAGGCCCCAGAGCCGTGCACCCCCACATCACGCTCAGCAGCCCCGCTCAGCCCACAAAGAAAGGCGACCTGAGGGAGTCAGCAGTCACATCCTCAGGGACTCAGCCTGCGAGCGCTCCGACCCCGGGGGCAGAGGTCAGAGGTCACAGCGGAGGCGCCTGCGGAGCTCTCCCGGGCACCCAGCTGGCTGGGCTGGGAACGAGCGGGGAGGTCCACAGGCCACTGTGGCCAGGCACCGCCCACAGATGCCCTGCCCGGACCGGCAGCTCAGTGGTTAGAGCGCCGGCCCCGCACCAAAGGCCCCGGGTCCGATTCCCGGTCGAGGGCCTGTCCCTCAGCTGCAGGTGCGGGTTCCACCCCCGGCCCGAGCGTCTCTCCCGTCCGTGTCTCTCTCCCTCCCTCTCTCCTTCTCTCTCCCTCCCTCCCTGCCTCCCTCCCTGCCTCCCT
Organism: Vespertilio murinus; assembly: GCA_963924515.1. NCBI lineage: Eukaryota > Metazoa > Chordata > Mammalia > Chiroptera > Vespertilionidae > Vespertilio > Vespertilio murinus. The sequence continues at coordinate 557,495 of OZ004714.1, read as the reverse complement.
CCCTCTCTCCCTCCCTCCCCCCCCCCCTCACAGCCACGAGCAGCACCAAGGGCGAGGCCTCTGCTCTCCAGCCCCTGGGGGCGGCTCCCCCTTTCTTTCTTTTTTAAAAAAAATATACTTTGATTTTCACAGAGAGGAAGGGAGAGGGATAGAGAGAAACATCCATGAGAGAGAATCGTCAACCAGCCGCCTCCTGCACACCTCCTACCCGGGGGATGTGCCTGCAACCAAGGTCCATGCCCTTGACCGATATCGAACCCGGGACCCTTCAGTCCGCAGGCCGACACTCCGTCCACTGAGCAACACCGGCGAGAGCTCGTCCTTTCCTGACGTGGCGAACGACACGTGGGACCAGAGTGCCTAGATTCTCTGCTCCTGTGTCCAGGTCGGGGGCAGGGCGGGCCCGGTGGGTGCCGTCCACCACAGGGTCCGGGTCGGGGTCCGGGTCGGGGTCCGGGTCGGGGTCCGGGTCAGGGCCGGGACGGGGCCGGGCGGGCGGGTACAGGGACTGCCGGCGGGACCAGAGGAGGACGGGACCCTGCGGGACCAGGGCCTCGGGCAGCTGCTCAGCTGAACCACACGGACGCGGACCCACCTACCGCCTATGAGCTCGGGGAGCACCCTGCCGTCAGCCCAGGCGGGCGGGCGGGCGGTGTGGAGGGCGGCGGAGGCAGACCCAGGTCAGAGCGACGGCCCCAGGGGAGAGCCGGGCCGAGGACGCCCACAGGACCGGGAGCCGCCGCGGGGGAGATCGTGCCGAGGAAAGAGGTTTGAAAAGTTCTCAATGTAGCCCTGGCTGGTGCTGCTCAGTGGGTAGAGTGTCGCCTGCGGACTGGAGGGTCCCTGGTTTGATTCCGGTCGGGGCACAGGCCCGGGGTGTGGGCTCAGACGCCAGTGCAGGAGGCAGCCGATCCAGGATTCTCTATCATGGATGTGTGTGTCTCTCTCTCCTCTCCCTTCCTCTCTGACATCAATAAAAAATATATATATATATATTTAAAAGTCCACAATTTAAAGACTTAGCCTCCAGCTTTAAAAAACAAAGTGGTACAAACACACAGCACCGGGGAGCTTCGCCCATCGCTGGCTCCGGTGCGCCGTGCCCGCGCAGACGCAGGCAAACCACCTTAAGGAACAGGAGGCGGACAGGAAGTAGGAAACTTGGCAAAGGAACAAGGTGGCGGGACCGGCTTCTGCCAGACCTCCTCCCCCCCCCCCCCAGCCTGTACGCCCCCTGCAGCCCTGAGGGCAGGAGGTGGGGGGCAGGAGGTGGGGGGGGGCAGGAGGTGGTGGAGGGGGGCCGGAGGGGGGCAGGAGGGGGGACGGGGGGGGGCGGCAGGAAGAGGCAGCAGGGAAGGACTGCACCGTGCTCCCTGCTCGCCCTCAGCCTGGAGTCAGGGACCCGGAGGCTGTGCCGACTGCAGGCTGCCCCCCCCCCCCGTTTACGTCACATGATCGCCCCCAAGTGCGAGGCGGGGGGAGGGGATAAGTGTCCCCACGTGAGAGAGAGCCAGCCTGACTCAGAGGTGGTGACGGACTCGCTCCAGGCCCGGTGACAGGGGCTGAGGCCTGGCGGATGCTTGTCTAAGTTCAGAGCCGCCCCTCCCCCCCCTCGGGGAGTCGCGCTGAGAGCCGCCTCTCCTCAAGGGCGAGGGCCGGGCCGGGAGGGCGGAGGGCGGGCGAGGCGGGTGGAGAGTGCCGGAGCCCAGCAGTAAGCCATCCCGGGGCCTCTCCCCTTTTCCCTACAAACTGGTTCCGGCTCTCTCCCGGCCGGCCCGGCTCCCGCGTGGGCCCCAGTCCCGGCCGCCGCCCGCCACGGGCGCTGCCGAGGAATGAGGCTGTAAACAAGGCCGGTGCGTCCGTCCATCCGTGGGGAGAGCAAACCGGCCGCCCCACGCCGCGGGCACCGGCGACACAGGACACGGAGCACAGGCCGCCGGCTCCTCACCCGGATCCTCCCGCCGGCCTCCTGAGCGCCCCCCGCCGGCCGTGCCACAGGTGCCGGTCGGCCAGCCCAAACCCCTGCCCACGGCCCTTCCCTCTGCTGAAACCCAGTCCCAGCAGAACAGCAGGGGCTGTGAGTGAACACACCATTCACACGCGTTCTCATGCGCACACACACCATTCACACACACCCACATACACATACACACACTCACACATTCACACACTCTCACACACATACACATTCTCACACATGTACACTCCCAGGAGCATATGCCTTCTCACACTCACACACGTGTGCACACGCACAGCTCCAGTTCACGGAGGATGGGATTACAAGTCAGACCAGGCCTCCCGTCTGTCTCCATAGAAACGACAAACATAAACAACCACACAAAGTGTCAGGACGGAGCTGAGAGCCCCCAGGCCCGGGGCGGCCTGGGCTGGAGCCCCTTCGGCCTGACCCCGGCCATGACCCCGGCCACGACCCCGGCCACGACCCTGGGCACCCCCGGAAGAAGCCCTGCTCGGCCGGTTCCACCAGCCAGGCCGGGGGCAGAGGGCCGGGGGCAGAGGGCTGGGGCAGGAGGGCCGGGGCAGGAGGGCTGGGGGGCGGGGCAGAGGCGGTCTTTGTGGAGGGACCCCCAGGGCCTGGCCTACCTGCTGGAGGGGCTGGGGAGGGACCAGCGACGGGCGGGAGCCGCGGAGCCGGGCTGGGAGCCGGGCTGGGAGCCGCACGGCCCTGACCCAGTTGGGCTGTGAGGCCGCGCCCAGCAGAGCTCGGCGGCCGGGACTCCACGCCCTCCGCCCGCCCGGCCTCCTTGGGGAGCGGCCGCCCGGCGGGGAGCTGGGAGGGACGCCCGCCGGCCCACACGCCCCGCCCCAGCCCCCAGCGGCCCACGTGGGCCGAGCACACAGCCGGACCCAGAGCCGGACCCAGAGCCCCCGGGGCCGCAGAGGGACGGGGAGCCGGCAGGACAGTCCACCTGCCACCGGCCGCTCCCTCCCCTCCCCCCGCGGGGCCCTCAGGGACTGGGGGGCAGGCTGCCCCCCTGCACCCCACCCCGCCGGCCGGGGGGCTGGCCCGGACCGCGGCTTTGGGGCTCAGAGGCCAGGAAGGGGGGGCCGAGGGGGGGGCAGGTCACGTGCCGCCCCAGGCCGGGCGCCCGGTGATGTCACTCCTGGGGAATTTACGTCCTGAACTCCCGCCGGCCCGTCCCCCCGGTCACCGGGGGACCCCGCCCGCACCCCAACTGCCCGGACCCAGGGCGGGACCCCCAGGCGCGGCCACCGGGAGCGCGGGCAGAGGGCTCCCCGCAGGCACTGCCGCCCCCGGGGACCCCAAACACACGCCCGGCCCCTCCCTCCCGGCCCCGGACCCCGCGGGCGCTCTCACCGGCCGGGCGGCTCCTCGGCGGCCGTGCGTCCCCGTCCCCGCGGCCCAGCCTCCCGACGCCGGGCGGGGAGGGGAGGGAGCCAGGAGCCCCGACGGCGGCCCCGGTGCTCGAAGGCGAGGTGGGCGCGCCCGCTCCTCCCGCCCCCCGGCTCCCCGCCCCGGGTTCCCCGCCGTCTGCCCGCCCCGCCTCCCGCCGCCCCCTCCAGGCTCCCGGGGCGACCGGGGGAGGGGGGGCTGGTCGGGGCCTCCGGCTGCAGCTCCCGGTCAGGGCATCACGTGGGAGGCCGGGGTGCGGGCCGGTCCCGGGAGGGGGGGTCCCGGGAGGGGGCGCGGCTCTGGGTCCGAAGCCGATGGGGGGGCGCCCCTGAAGGGGCAGAGGCAGGGCGACACCCCCCCCCCCCGCCGCCCTCCAGCAGCTGGTGTTTCTGTCCGAGCCGTGGTTTGTGTTTATTTTTAAACGTGATTTCCAAGGGGAAGGGAGAGAGACACCCATGAGGAGAGCATCTCAGACCGGCTCCTCCCGCAGTGTGACCACTGCACCCCGAGGGGAGTGGAGCCCCTGCGTGCACCCGCACCCGGACCCACACCCACACCCGCACCCGCACCCACACCAGCACCCACACCAGCACCCTCACCCACACCTGCACCCGGACCCCCACCCTCACCCACACCCGCACCCGCACCCACACCAGCACCCACACCCACACCCTCACCCACACCTGCACCCGCACCCACACCTGCACCGGACCCCCACCCTCACCCACACCCCCACCCTCACCCACACCCGCACCCACACCCACACCCGCACCCACACCTGCACCCAAACCCACACAGGCACCCACACCCCGACGGAGACTGGAGGTGGGGCCGGCTTCCTCCTCAAGTTCAGGGTCAGAGGGCTGCGTGTTTCATAGACTTTGGGGACCAAAGGGCGAGGGACCCAGGTGACTCAGCGCTTCCTTCCTCCTCTTAAAGGAACAGGTGCCCGTAAGGAAAGAGGCAGGCTTTTCACCCAGAACCGGACCCAGAACCGGACTGCACCCCCCCCCCCGGCCCCACCTTCCACTGAAGAGTCAGTCTGGTGTCTGTCTGAACGGATCCCTCGTGGACAGTCTCCACGCACCCATTTCTCAGATGTGGTGACCGAGGCCCCCACAGGCTGGCGTGTTTGGATGGCGCCACCAGCAGGGGGCGTGATAAACGCACCCCCGACGCCCAGCGAGCTCAGGCCCTCTGATGCGGCCCCGAGCTGCGAGGAGTTGGAGGGGAAACAGCCCCTGCCCGGGGCGGGGTACACGCCCCCCCCCACACACACACCGGAGGCACCTCTCTGCTGTGGCACCTATTGGTGAGGCCCGCTGGCGTGGCTCCGTGGCTGAGCGTCGACCTAGGAACCAGGAGTTGGCTGGTCTGATTCCCAGTCAGGGTGCAGGCCTGAGTTTCGGGCTTGATCCCCAGGAGAGGGGGGGGTGCAGGAGGGACCCGATCCGTGATTCTCTCTCATCGTCGATGCTTCTCTCTCTCCCTCTCCCTTCCTCTCTGGAATCAATAAGAAAATAACTTTTTAAAAGCAGGATGAAACAGAATTCCTGGATCTCTATGAAGCCAAGGTTTGCAAAGGAAGTGGAGAAGCAATGAAGAAGAAGAAGAGGAAGAGGAAGAGGAAGAGGAAGAGGCCAAGAGCGCCCAGACCTCGCTACACGGCAGAGAGGCGTCTGTCCCCGGGAACTCCAGGCAGCCCCACGCCCTGGTCCCGGCCGCGGCCGGCCGCCCTCCTGCGCGCTCTGCCCTGGTCCCGGAACCACCCCCGTGCAGAGGGGACAGGACGTGGCCGTGTGGCTCCCTCCGGGGACCGGAGTCCACGGGAAGGCTGTGCCGTGGCCTCCGGCTCGGTGGCCAAATCTCCGTCTGAAGCACGAATGGGGGCGACGTCTCAGCAGTCTGCGGCGTCTTCACAAACCCTGAGCCACCCCCTCCGCCCGGGGTTTCCGAGGCCGCCCCAAGGCTGGGGCTCCATCCCCAGGAGGGGGCGTGCGGGAGGCGGCTCGGCCGGTCCGTGGCTCTCTCTCGTCATGGATGTTTCTCTCCCTCTCCCGCTCCCTTCCCCTCTGACATCGATAGAGTGTATTAGACCCGCCGGAAGGACAGGCTCCGGCCGGAGGGGGGAGGGAGAGAGGGAGGGAAGAGGGGAGAGAGCAGAGGAGGGAGCCAGCGGACAAAACCGTCGGCGGGGCGGGACGGAGGGGCGGGGCGGGGCGAGTTAGAAGTTATCTCCGGACCCTGAAAGGAGCCATTGTACCCAGTTGTATCCATCCTGCCTGTTTGACCTTCTCTGCCCCCCCCCCGCCCCGGCCCAGGCCCCTCCCCCCCCCCGGCCCAGGCCCCTGAGATCGCGGAGAGGTCTGGGCAGCCGGCCAGGCCGGAGCCGGGAGGCTGTGCTGATGGGGGTGTGATCGGGCAGCGGTGGACTCCAGAGACAAAGCACACGCTCGCTCCCTGCAGGGGTTCGGGTCCAACGTGGGCTGGGCACCCCGGCGGGAGCCCAGGGACTCGGGGGGCCCGGGGCTGGCACGCTGTCCTTGGAGAACCACAGGGCACCCAGCCTCACAGGCGATGCTCGGCCACGGAGCTGGCCAGGCCAAAAACTTTAAAAAATAAAGTAAATTATAGATAGATGATAGATAGATAGATAGATAGATAGATAGATAGATAGATAGATGATAGAGATAGATAGATAGATAGATAGATAGATAGATAGATAGATAGATAGATGATAGATAGATAGATTTCAAAGAGGAAGAGACAGAAACATCCGTGATGAGAGAGAACCACGGATCGGCTGCCTCCCGCACGCCCCTCACTGGGGATGGAGCCCGCGGCCGCGGAGGTTGAACTGTGACCTCCTGGTTCCTAGGTTGGCGAGCAACCACTGGGCCGCACTGGCCGGCTGAGTCACTTTTCCAGCGGCCGCTCTGAGGGTGAGTGCTCCCCGCCCTCTGCCCCGGGCTCCTGCCCTCTCGCATCTGGTCCCTCTGAGCCCTGTGCAGGCACGGCCACGGCCACGGCCACATCCCAGAGACAGAGGAGGATGCAGACATGGAGGGTGGCGCTCCGGCAGGGTCACCCCGCGTGGACACGGGTTCACACACGGCCGTAAGGCGCCCGCCACCCGCCTAGCCAACAACACGGAACACGCTTCAGCCTGGGAGCCCAGCCCTCACGCCAACAACATGGGACACGCTCCACGGTGAGCCCGAGGAACTGCTGTTTTCCCAGAAGAATCCCAGCGTGGGCTCTCGAGCCGCATTCCAAGAGGGCCCGCCCTCTCTCTCTCGGGAGCATTCCTGAGCTGCGACTCCGCGGTGAGGCCGAGAGGAGCGTGGGCGGCGCTGGCGTCCAGAGACAGCCGTCACCCCGCCCCGGACACAGCGGAATGCCGGCCGAACCCGAAATACCCCAGGAAGCGTGTGGGGGCAGCTGTCACACCACTGCTCGGCCTCGCCCGGATTTTCAGACAGGCCCACTCCACGCCGGCCCTCGGGGCCCGGGAGTGTGTACATGTGTGTATGCATGAGTGTGCATACATGTGCGTGTGTGTACGTGTGGGGGTGTGTACATGTGTGTGCATGTGCGAGCGTGCGAGGGGGGGGGCTGTCTCGAGCTGGGCCTGGCCCCGTGAAGGAAGTCTCTGACTCCCTGGGGTCCCTCCTGTGCAGCGCGTTGGAGAACGTGGGTCTCAGATGCAGGAGGCGAGTCAAAGACTCAGCCTCTCCCCGCCCGCCTGCCCGCCGGCCCCCGTGGGGGGGCAGGAGCCGGTGATTTGGAGCCGCCACAACCTTGCGCTTGGGACGAACCCGGACCCGGACGAGCGGCTTTTATCGCTCTGCTGAGTGTTGAACGGCCAGAGACACGCCTCTCCCCACCGGACAAGACGCGATCCTCTGCAGGCCTTCATTGGGCCTGGGCGGCACGTCCACACGCGCCCTCACACTGAGGCCCACACGTGCTCACACCGAGTCCCACACGCCCTCACACTGAGGCCCACACGCACTCACACTGAGTCCCACACACGCTCACACTAAGGCCCACACACCCTCACACTGAGTCCCACACACGCTCACACTAAGGCCCACACACCCTCACACTGAGTCCCACACACGCTCACACCGAGTCCCACACACACTCACACTGAGTCCCACACACGCTCACACCGAGTCCCACACGCGCTCACACTGAGTCCCACACACGCTCACACTGAGGCCCACACGCGCTCACACTGAGTCCCACACGCGCTCACACTGAGTCCCACACGCGCTCACACTGAGTCCCACACGCGCTCACACCGAGTCCCACACACGCTCACACTGAGGCCCACACGTGCTCACACTGAGTCCCACACTCGCTCACACTGAGTCCCACACACGCTCACACCGAGTCCCACACACCCTCACACTGAGGCCCACACGTGCTCACACTGAGTCCCACACTCGCTCACACTGAGTCCCACACGCGCTCACACTGAGTCCCCGCCAGGGAGGCCTGACCTCAGACCCATTTCACAGATGAGGAAGCTGAGGCCGCGAGCAGCGAGCAGCGTGGCCGAGGGCCTGAGGGACAGCCGAGCGCAGATGCGTCCGGCCCACCCCCCGGAGCTCAGCGCACGCCGGGTTCCTGCCCGACAGACTGGCACGTCCGCCGCGCTAACGTGGGGGTCACTTTTCGGGGAGGATTGGGGGCGCGAGGCTCCACAGCCCCGGCCTGTGCCGAGCCGGCCCAGTCTCCCGCACCAGAACGTGGCCCCGAGGCCAGCACGCCCGCCAGGCGGGCAGGAGGAGGGTCAGCCAGAGGCCACGCGTGGGCGTCCGGCAGCGTCTCAGCCGCCCCGAGCTTCCGGCCTGCGACGCTGGCTCACACCTTCCCCCACGTTTCACATCAGAGGGAAAGGGATGTGGAGGAGGCCACAGAAGTGCCCTTCATCGGGCCGGAGAGTCCGGGAGGGGGCGGGGAGGGGCGGAGGTCCGACAGCCCTCCGACTCAGGCCAGTTATGAGCCCACACGCAAAATGCTAGGGAAGCCCTAGCTGGTGTGGCTCAGTGGATAGAGCATCCGCCCGGGGCTGAAGGGTCCAGGGTTTGATTCCCAGTCAGGGCGCAGGCCCGGGTTGTGGGCTCAATCCCCAGAAGGGGGCGTGCGGGAGGCAGCTGATCCATGATTCTGTCTCTCATCATCGATGCTTCTGTCTGTCCCTTCTTCACTGAAATCAACAAAAATGTATTTTTAAAAATACAAGGGGAAAAAATAAAATAAAAACAAAAATGCAAGGGGAGCATCTGAGACGAAAAGCCGCCCCACGTGCCGGGGCCGTTTCCACAGGAAGATGAGCCCCACCCCCTCCCCGAGCAGTGGTCTCCAGCACACACCCCGGCTCCTGCAGAAAACCGGCTGCACCCAGGATCCCTCAGAGCACCACTGCCCCCCACGGGGAACCTCTGAGAGACCCCGAGACTCAGGTCTCAGCAAACTTTCTCCTGCGTTCACGCCTGCCCCCAAGAGCGCCCTTCCACCCCCTCCACCCCGAATCGCGGGGAGTTCTAGAATCCACGTGTCCCTCGGCTTCCCACACGGTGCTTCCTGCAGCCCTGTCCACGCGCCCTCGGCCACAGCCCGCGGCCCCCAGCACTCTGCTGAACTCGCACCACAGACAGTGCCTTCGGCGCCACGCCCCAAGGACAAGGTCACTTTAAGCCACGACTGGCACCCCAAAAACCATCTACAGCGGAGGGGGGGGCGAGAGGGGAAGGGCTCTCCTCTGCCCGGGCCAGGGGCACGTATAACCTCAAACCCAGGCCACACACGGCGGTCAGCTTCAAAGCGAGCGAACTCGGTCAGGCATCGCGTGAACTCACCCCCAGCGCCTGGGCAGGGCCGGCCCCACGATTCCGTGGCCTTCGACGGCCTGCGGGCCGGACGCCCTCCCCTTCCCCTGCTCGCAGCCTCCCTTTCCCCCAGGCCTCCCTGGCACGAGGCTGGTCACTCACCGCGGAGCCGGGGGCTTGCCGGGGGACGCCGGCCTCCCTCGGGGAGGGAGTGTGGCTGGCACCAGCGGCCGGAGCGGTGCAGCCTGCGGCAGCGGCTCAGCCCCTCTGCGTCTCAGGTGTCCCGGCTGTAAGAGGAGGAAGTGCCCTCCCACGTCCTGGCTCCGATGTCTCAGGAGCCAGAGCTCAGGGGGCGGGGCGCCCCCTCCCTCGGGGGGAGCACCAGGGGGGGCACCAGGCCCCTGCGGCTGCCCGACGTCCTGCAAGCGGGACCCCGAAAGCCCAGCCTGGCTCTGTCCGCTCCCCGAGTGCTTCACGCAGGCCAGGCACGGTCCGAGGCCAGCTGCCCGGCCCCTCGCCAGGGGCCTCCTCCCCCGGCTGCCGGCTGTGGAGTGCGGGCGTGGGGCCGGGCCAGACACCTCGCACGCGGCCCCTCCCTCCCTCCAGGGTCCAGCTCCCGGGACGCCCCGCAGCTCCAAACTTCCGGGGCCAAGACCGTGGGCGGGCGGAGTGTCCCGAGAGGGCGCTCGGAGCTGGTGTTCCGCGGCGCGGCGGCTCCCTCGCCCGCACGGCCCCCCTCCCTCCCTCCGCCCACAAATGGCAGGGTTCCGTCTCTTCCACGCCACTCTTGGCGAGAGGTTAACCCCAAAGCCCGGGCTTTGCCAAGGAGGGGGACGCCCCCCCACCCGTGGGTGCCACAGCTCCGCCTCGCTAAGGATACAATGTCGCCGCCCGCCTGCCCGAGGCCACCCGTGGGGGCTGCTCACCCGGGGGTGGGCGGGAGCTTGGAAGGGAGGGCTCCCTCCAAGGAACCCAGGGCAGACCAGCGAGCCTCAGCGAGTTCGTGGCCACAGCCCAGGCGCGTGCCAGCGCCTGCCTCACGACAGCAGCATGCGCAGCGTCCCCATGACGGTGATGATGGCTGTGGCAGTAGAAATAGTTACCCCTGATGTGTACGCGCCCACCACGTGGCAGGTGGGCAAGCAAAGCTGCTTCTGTGCGTATCCTTTTGTTATTTTTTAAATGTATAGTTTTACGGATGTCAGAGAGGAAGGGAGGGGGAGAGAGGGAGGGACAGGAGCATCTGCGATGAGAGAGAATCATGGATCGGCCGCCTCCTCACGCCCCCTATGGGGGATCGAACCTGCAACCCCGGGCCTGTGCCCTGGACCTGGAATCTAACCGTGAGGTAGACGCTGGACCACTGAGCCACGCCTGCCAGCACGCATGTAGCTCTTATGTGACCTCCAGGACAGCTCCACGCGGCAGGGGAGCCGAGGCCGTCGTGGCTGAGGGGCGTGGCGTGCGGGCCAGTCTGCTCTGGTCCCGCTGTTTCCTGGGGCGGAAGCCGCCCGCCCGAGAGGCCGGTGAATTATTCAGCGGGTGCTCGGCGGGCCCCGGGGCCGGCGTATCGGGTGCCGGGACCGAGCGCCGGGTCTGCCAGCCTAACCGTCCAGGGGACGAGACGCAGCATTCTGTGGCCACCGACACGCGTGTAAGCCGCATGTCTGGACAGAGCATGTGAATCCCGGACATTGACACACATCTGGGCAGCACGCCTGGACAGAGCACCCGAATCCCGGCCACCCGGGTCGCGTGGGCTCCAGGTCCGGCGAGGCGCTCGGGGGTGACAGACGGAAAGGGCAGAGGTCGAGCACTGGAATCGCGCCCGGCGCCCGGCTCTGTGCCGCTCCCTCCGGGCCGTGGCGTTCCCACCTGTGGCTTAGCTGCCGGGGGAGCTGCCGGGGGTTCTGGAGGCGAATCCGAGCCGCAGCCTGTCACGGCCCCATGTTCCCCAAAAGGACGTTTAAAGTGACAGAAGCGGCCAAAACCAGTGTGGCTCAGTGGATAGAGCATCAGCCTGCAGACTAAAGGGTCCCAGCTTCGATTCTGGTCAAGTGTATGTACCTTGGTTGCGGGCACATCCCCAGTAAGAGGTGTGCAGGAGGCAGCTGATCAATGATTCTCTCTCATCGATGTTTCTAGCTCTCTATCCCTCTCTCTTCGTCTCTGTAAAAATCAATAAAATATATTTAAAAAAATAAAGTAACAGACACGGCGGTGTGACAGAGAATCAGCCCCAGAGGGCCTCGGGGCGGAACCCGGCCAGCCGGCAGCTCTGTCTGCAGAGCGGACACCCAGGCGGCCTCTCCTTCCTCAAATTCCCTCTGCTGCACCTCCTCCAGGCCTGCCCTGCAGCTCCAGGCGGGCGCGGGTGATGGGAGAAGGAGGAGAGAAGGAAGAGGTAGACCAGACCGAGTGGGAAGAAGGCGTGGGAGGGGGGAGGGGGTGAGGAGCAGGGCCGGCGGCTCCTCCTGGTCCCCTCGGCTCCCAGCTCCCGGCTCCCAGGGCCGGCCGGACACCAGCGGCTGCTGTCAGCTCCCCTCTCTCCCCTCCCTCCCCTTCTCATCCCACGCCCACAGGAGCCAAGGCCCACAGGAGCCAAGGCCCACGGGAGCCACGGCCCACAGGAGCCACACAGACGCCGGGCACCTGCGAGTCCTCCATCCCTCAACAGGCACTGACCACGGAGAGGATATTGCCCAACCGTCTTCCCAAGCGGAAGGAAAACCCTTCTATTTACTTATTAAGTATGTTTTACTGACCTCAAAGAGGAACCACGGGGGATCGAGCCCGTGTCTGACCCGGCACAGGACTGAAGCACAGGCGACCATGCTCAGGTAAGAACCGCAGTTTGACTTTTGACCCTGCTATTCCGGCTTCTGCACCGGCTTAAACATGGGGAAGTTACCTCAGCTTCCAGACTGAGACCTGGAGGCTGAGGCGGCTTTCCCGGGCCCGTGGCCCAGGGCCACAGGAGACAGATTCCCACGGACTCAGCAGCTCCAGGAGTAGAAACCGCAGATAACCTTTAGTGACTAGCCGCTCAGCTCTGCTTCTGTGCTGTCTGCTATCGCAAGAGAGGGCCACATTCCACGTCCAGCGGGATGTGGCTGGGAGCGACCCTGCGGGCTGTTCCTGGCCTTTAGAGTTTAGAGTTCAGGACAAAGGAAATTTTTGTGGTTTGGACCTTTGAAAAGTCTGCCTCCACCTGCAACGGGGCGGTCGCGAGTGTGGCCACCGGCGTGTGCTGCTCTCGCGGCCGTCCTGGCCAGTTCAATGACTGCTTTTTTTTTTTAAATCAATCATCAGCCTCCAGTGGTCTTATTTTGAACCCAGGGTTCGACCCCACAACAAGAACCACGACCTTCGGGTTCATAGGTTGATGCCCAACCACTGAGCTAACCCGGCCAGGGGGAAACCCTCTTACACAAACATTCCGCAAAAAATACCTGCGTGGCCCTGTCTGGTTTGGCTCAGTTGATGGCGTGTCAGCCTGTGGACTGAGGGGTCCTGGGTTTGATTCCAATCGAGGGCGTGGGCCCGGGTTGTGGGCTGGACCCCCTGTGGTGGACATGCAGGAGGCAGCCAATCAATGATTCTCGCTCATCATTGATGGTTTTTTCTCTCTCCCTCTCCCTTTCTCTCTGGAATCAATAAAAAATATATTTTTAAGAAATGCCGGCGTGGCGAGGCCCACGACGGTTGGAGAACTGCACACACACACCTTGGCGGGGTGTGAGCAAAATGCTGAGCCCCAAACTTCCCACCCACACGGAGACACGTACGTATGTACGTACCCCACGCTAAGACCCAGCCAGGCCCGGGGGTGGGGGGGAGTCCTTAGAGCCTCGAGGTTGTCGGGGGCCCATAGGGAGGGGCCGCACGCGGGCAGAGACCAGACCCGAGCGCCTGCCCCGGCGTCTCGGAGCTGCCGCGTGCCAGGGGCAGCGGGGTGGCGGCCGGCGGTGAGCGAAGCCGGGGGACTCACGTGGCTCGCCCCAGCAGGGCCGATGTCACGCCAAATGCTGGGAACTAACCAACAAGCACATCCGTGCTGCCTGCACCCACACACGTGTGAGGCTGGGCTCACGGCTGTCACCCAGACACAGAGACCCGGTCAGGCCCCGGCTGCTCGGCAGTGCCGGCCGGCCCGGCGGGCAGGGGTCGCCACACCCCGGCGTGCGAGCACGGCACCCGGCAAGCGGGGGGAGCTGGGGCCCTCGTCCTGCTCCCTCCCGGCAACTCCACACGTGGCCGTCCTCACAACGCCCTGCCCGCGCCTCCGGCAAGCCGCCGGGAGGTTCGACAACAAACACCGTCTCCGGGCCTCTGCCCTCGAGGCAGACCCGCGGGCCGCAGGGAGAAGGAACTCGCTCTCCCCGTCAGCGGGTCAGCGGGTCAGCGGACGGAGCTCTGTGCTGGACAGGGGGGCCGTGCCCAGGCCGATCCCCAATTCCACTCCCCCAGCTCCCCTCCCCCATTCTGCTCCCCCAGGTGGCTCCCCGATTCCGCTCCCCCGTGGCCAGCAGCTCCCTCCTGGAGGCAAAGCAGCACTCCCCACGTCGGTGCTGTGGGTCAGGCGTGCGGGGCTGAGGGGCTCGGGGCCTGGGGCCGCGGGGGGCTGCCCCGTAGCCGGTGCCGCTCACAGAGGCTGGGCGTACGGCACGGCACCCCCGCCCGCCGCCTCCCGCCATCGAGGGCTGGACGTCACCAGCCTCAGCCACGACCCGTCTGCCAGGAGCTCCGCTGGCCGGAGCCGACTGGACATTCACACACCGAGCAGAGTGGGGTGTGTGTGGGCGGGGGGGACACACGGAACCCGAACTCAGGTGGCCGTGGTGGCATGGCTGCGACCCCTCCTCTCCCTTCGCGCCCTCCGGCACCACACACCTCCCGTCACGTCCACCGGGACGCCACAGCCCTGGATCGGGGGCAGCGGCCCTGACCCGTCCCTGACCCGTCCTCCGGGCGGGGACCCGGGACCGAGGGAGCTGACACGTCCCTGTGGGCCGAGGGGGGGCTCCGTGAGCATGCTCCCCGCTCCGACAGGAAGTCAGAGTCCTCGCCAGCGAGGCGGCGGGACAGCTGGCGGGTGGGGCGCCGTCGGAGGGGGAGCAGGTGACGCACATTCCTTCAGCCCGACCGGAGCCGCCTCGTCTGCCAAACGCCGGCAGCTGTGCGGGCGGGTCCGCGGCCGGGCAGGTACCGATTCAGAGGCCAGCCCCGCCCTGCTCACGCACGCATCACGTGTGCACACACATGCAGGCACATGCACTGGCTCACGTACACACACGTGCTCAGGTGCGTGCACACACGTGCCTGCACACACTCACGTGCATGTACACATATACACGTGCACACATACACTCGCGCGCGCACACACAGCCAGAGCAGCTCTTGCTGGGCGTGCTGAGAAGGCGGCGGGGGTGGACGTCTCTCCCCTCCCTGTTGAAGAGCCGGAGGCCCGTCCGAAGCTGTGAGCGGCCACCGCGCCCCAATCCCGAGGAAACGAAATGGCTTCAGGCCGCCGCCGCCACCGGGCTGAGAAGGCGGGGACCCCCAGGCCTCGGCACAACGGACTCAGACCCCAAAGCGGAGGCGTCGGGGCTCCAGGGAAACGAATGGCTGGCCACAGCCTGGGACCCCACGGTGCCCGGCCTGCAAGCAGCCCACGTCTACAAAACTGTCCATCGGCGAAGGCCAAGGACACGGGGAAAGGCGGGAGGCGTGCCCAGCGGCCCCCACGCCTCCGCCCGCTGCGCTCACGTCCCCCCCACACTCCGGGGGGGACACAGGGCCTCCAGGCCAGCGGTCGGCAAACTCACCAGCCAGCAGAGCCACATGCCAACGGCACGACGACGGACATTTCTTCGGAGAGCCACATTGTTTACACGTAAACTTCTCCTAACGCCACTTCTTCAACACAGACTCGCCCAGGCCGTGGTCTTTTGTGGAAGAGCCACACTCCAGGGGCCAAAGAGCCGAGTGAGGCTCGGGAGCCTCGGTTTGCCGACCCCGGGTGCAGGCGATCAGAGATGGAAAACCAGCTTCCCCCACCCGCCCGCCCGCCGGGCTGTGTGTCTGACGGAGAGAGCGGAGGAAGCGGAGGCTGAGCCCCCCACCCCCACCCCCGGAGCAGGCTCTGCACCTACCTCTCCGGGCGGGCGGCCTCCGGGGCCGGGCGGGGGTCCGCGGCGTCTCCGGGCTCCGGAGGTGAGGCGATGCCGGCCGTCCCGGGGGCTCCTGGCGGAGTGGGGCCAGGGGCACCCTCTGCCTGAGGCGGGTGCCGTCCTCCAGCTGGAATTCTGTCTCCGTCGCCTGGATCCGCATGCCCTGCCTCATGGCTCCGGGCGGCCGCCTGCCCGCAGGCCGCGTCCTCCGCCGGGGCTGCCTCCCGCCGGCCGCCCCCCTCCGGCTGCTCGCTGTCCTTCGGCACCGCTGGGCGCCCGGCCCCCGCCTCGCCCGCCGGGGGCCCTGCCGGCCGGGGCGTCGGCTCTGGGGCCGGATCCCAGGGGCCCAGGCGGGACGCCTCGGCCTCCACGGCCAGCGCCTGCCCCTGGTTCTCGGCGTCCACACGGAGGCCAGCGGGAGGGGGGAGCACAGGGGCCGGGGCCGCGGCTGGAGTCCCATCCGGGAGCTTCCCGTCAGGGTCCTCGCCCCCCACGCTCCTGGGGGCCCCCGCCTTGTCCCCGGGGCCGGGTGCGCGCGGGGGCCGGTCGGCCAGGGCTGCCCGCACGGACGTCTCGAAGATCTTGGTGATGTGCTCCCTGAAGTCGGGGAACCCGGTGGTGGCGGCGGCGAGGCCGCTCTGCCTGGGGCTGCCGGGGTCCTGGGGGGGCCCCCCTGTCCTGTCCCCGCCTCCCCGCTCCGGGCCCCGCTCGCTGCCGGGGCTCACGGGGGCCACGGGGGCCGGGGGGCCGGCTCCGGGAGCTGCGTTCTCCTGCCCCGTCCTCTGCTCCGGGGGCCGCATGCGGTGCAGGTCCGGCGCGGGGTGCGAGGGGGAGGCGAGGGGGCCGGCGTCTCCCGAGGCAGATGGGGCTTCCCCTGCGGGACGAGGGCCTTCACCGCCCGGACCGTCTTCTGCCCCTTTCCCGGGGGCGCTGTCCACATGCAGGGGAGCAGTGTCCCGGGCAGCCTCGGCCGGGGGCCCCGCGGGCGGGAGCCGCTCTGGGCTGGGAACAGCCTGGGCCGTGGGAGCGTCCACCTGGGCCATGGGAGCGTCCACCTGGGCCTGGGCCACAGGAGCGTCCACCTGGGCCTGGGCCACAGGAGCGTCCACCTGGACCACGGGAGCGTCCACCTGGGCCTGGGCCACGGGAGTGTCCACCTGGGCCTGGGCCACGGGAGCGTCCACCTGGGCCTGGGCCACGGGAGTGTCCACCTGGATCATGGGAGCGTCCACCTGGATCATGGAAGCGTCCACCTGGGCCACGGGAGCGTCCACCTGGGCCTGGGCCATGGGAGTGTCCACCTGGGCCACAGGAATGTCCACCTGGGCCTGGGCCACAGGAGCGTCCACCTGGGCCACGGGAGCGTCCACCTGGGCCTGGGCCATGGGAGTGTCCACCTGGGCCGCGAGAGCGTCCACCTGGATCATGGGAGCGTCCACCTGGGCCTGGGCCACAGGAGCATCCTCCTGGGGCGCGAGAGCGTCCACCTGGGCTACGGGAACGTCCACCTGGGCCTGGGCCTGGGCCATGGGAGTGTCCACCTGGGCCGCGAGAACGTCCACCTGGGCCACGGGAGCGTCCACCTGGGCCATGGGAGTGTCCACCTGGGCCTGGGCCACGGGAGTGTCCACCTGGGTCTGGGCCACGGGGGCGTCCACCTGGGCCGTGAGAGTGTCCATCTGGGTCTGGGCCATGGGAGTGCCCACCTGGGCGGCAGGAGCGTCCACCTGGGTCTGGGCCATGGGAGCGTCCACCCGGGCCACAGGAGCGTCCACCTGGGCCTGGGCCGCGAGAGCGTCCACCTGGGCCACGGGAGTGTCCACCTGGGCCTGGGCCACGGGGGCGTCCACCTGGGCCACGGGAGTGTCCACCTGGGCCTGGGCCACGGGGGCGTCCACCTGGGCCGTGAGAGTGTCCATCTGGGTCTGGGCCATGGGAGTGCCCACCTGGGCGGCAGGAGCGTCCACCTGGGCTGTGGGAGCCTCCACCTGGGTCTGGACCATGGGAGCGTCCACCTGGGCCACGGGAGCGTCCACCTGGGCCACGGGAGCATCCAACTGGGCTGTGGGAGCGTCCACCTGGATCTGGGCCACTGGAGTGTCCACATGAGCCTGGGCCGCGGGAGCATCCACCTGGGCCATGGGAATGTCCACCTGGGCTGTGGGAGTGTCCACGGTGCTGGCAGAGGGCAGCTCGGTGTGGCTGGCTTTGAGCGGGGCAGGAGCCTGCTCCCCGGGGCAGGGCGGCTGCTCGGGCCGAAGGGCGCCACTGCTCAGAGCGCCCCCTCCTGGCTGGTCTGGAGGCCGCTGCGCCCCCAGGTCCCCTCTGTCAGTGCCCCCAGCGGCCAGGGCAGCTGCACCGACCACCCCCGGCTCCTCCGTGGGGGGGTGACGTCCGAGCCGGTCCGGGGTCTCCATGTCCATCTCCTCCGGCGGGGCGAGCGCCGTCCGTGGGGCGCCGTCCTGGGGTCCACCCCCCGCCTCCCTCTCCGGGGTGTCCCCCGTGGGTGTGAGGCCGGGGCGGGCGGGCGGGCTGCGGGCTGCACCCCCCGGGGCTCCTGAGTCAGGCCCACGAGGCGGGGCCCCCGCCGTGTCCCCACGTGTCCCCGGCGCTGCGCCCGCGCCCTGGCCCGGGGGCCGAGCCTCCGCGGCTGCAGACTCGCCCGCCTCGCCCGGGCACGCCGCTCCGCGCCGGCTGCCGGCCTCCTGTGCTCCCGGCTCCTGCTCGGCCCGCCCCGGCACCCGGCTCTCCGGCTCCGGGTCCCCGGGGCCCAAACGGGGGGCGCCAGGCGGACGCTCCGACGTGGAGGCCGGCCCCTCCGCTCCGCCGACGGGCAAGCTGGCCTCCTGGGCTCGGGGAGGGCCCGGGTCCCCGGCAGAGGCCGCGGTGTGGGGCCCTGGCCGGCCTGGCTGCCGGGGGGCTGCCGGGGGCCCCAGCCGGGCCGGGCTGTCCTGCTGGCCGACCACGTCCCCGGCCCCGCTCTCCCCCTTGGGGGGCCGCGGCCCATCGGCTGCCTCGTGCCCCGGTGCCGGGGGTTGAGGGCCCGTCAGCAAGTCCTCCAGGTGTTGGCCTGGCAGTTGGGGGCCTGAGGGGCCCCTCGTCTTCGTTTCCGACAGGCTCCCCAGCTCCCGGGCTTCGGGGACGCCCTCCTCAGCAGCCGGGGACGGGGAGCCCCGTTTCTCGGACCCTGCTCCTCCCGGGCCCCCTGAAACGCGCCCCCGGGCTCCCTCCGGCCCGGGGCCCTGCTCACGGGGCCGGTGCGGAGAGCAGGAGGCCTGGGCCGCTGGGGCCGGGGCCAGCACCCCCCGCTGGACATCGTGGCTTGGCTCCGGGTCCCAGGGCCCCCCGCTCTCCTTCTGGGGCGCACGGGCAGGGTCCCCCACGCCTCTGAGATCCCACGCCGGGGGCTCCGGTCTGGCCGACCCCGCATCTGCCGGCTCTTCGGCCGAATCTGCCGGCGCGGGCACCTCGGGGCCGGGCACGGTCTCCTCTGCGGCCACGGGGGCCTGGGCGGCGGGCGGCGCCGGGGGGCGCGGCTCCCGGGTGCCCACGAGGAGAGCCGCCCCGGGTGGGCCCCCCGAGGCCGTGCCGATGGCGTCACGGGGCGAGGCTGTGGGCACCCGTGTCTTCGCGGGGCGCTGGGCGTCGCTGCCATCTCCTGTCTCCGGCCTGGAGGCGGGCGGAGCGAGGTCACCTGCAGCCTCTCCCGTCTGGGACCGGTCGCCCGGCGCCCCCTCCATCCGCCCTCCGGGAGGCGCTGCCCACCGTCCCGGGGCCTGGTCCCTGGACCCGAGGGAGGCTGACGCCGGCTCCGACACTGTCTCTGACTCCGACTCCTCCTTCAGGCCTCTCGCTCCTCCGGCCCCGCGCTGGGCAGGGCTGCCCCCCGGAGGGGCGGGCGCGGGGGCGGGCGCCGCGGGGGGGCTGGGGGAGTGAGCTCCGGGCACTGGCCCCGGAGAGCCGCCGGGGCCCCCCGAGGTCTGTGGGTGCTTCCTCGGCTCCGTCACCTCGGGGGACGCGGCGCCCTCAGGGGCGGTGCCGGCGGCTCCGTGCGCGACGCTGCCAACGAGAACAGTCCATGGTCACGGGGCTGGCACGCAGGCCGAGCACCCCAGTGTGCCCAGAGGCCACCCACAGCACCCCTCACCTCCCTCCTCCCCAGAGGACCCCCTCCCCCTCCCAGGGCCACTGCCCGTGGCATCTCCGTCCCAAAATCAGCACGGGGGCCGGGCTGGCGCGGCTCAGGGTGGAGCGTCCACCTGTGAACCAGGAGGTCAGGGTTCGATTCCGGGTCAGGGCACAGGCTGGGTTTCGGGCTGGATCCCCAGTGTGGGGCGTGCAGGAGGCAGCCGGTCCGTGATTCTCATCATCGATGTTTCTATCCCTCTCCCCCTGCCCCTCCCCCTTCCTCTCTGAAACCAATAAAAATATGTTTTTAAAAATTAACCCCACGTTCCTCCTGGGCCAGTCAGTATGCACGGGAGCCTGGAAACGAACCCACGAAAGCCTCAGGGGCAGCTGTCCCGTCCGTGTGACCTCTCACGAGGCCAGGCCGGGCCCGGGGGCACCCTCCGGTCCTCAGGTCGGGGAGAGGCCGCGCCCAGCTGTGCTTGGAAGCTCTGCTCCCCCTGTGCCCTCTCAGCTCTGCGGCCGGCGAGGGCCCATAACCCCGGGAGCGAACTCCTGTGCCCGTGTGTGTGGCCGCGCTTGGCGGGCCGTGGGGGAGGCACCGTGACGTGTGCAGACCCCTGGGCCCGGGACCCTGTGAGCCAGGGAGGAGCCATGATCTCCTCATTGATGTTTCTCTCCCTCTCCCTCTCCCTTCCTCTCTGACATCAATGAACGGCATATATTTATTTATATTTTTAAAGATCTCCTTAAAATAAAAAAAGACTCTAGGCCAGCCGTGGGCAAACTACGGCCCCGGGCCGGATCCGGCCTGCTCGGCTGTTCTATCCGGCCCGCAGAGCCGAAAGTGCGGAGGGTTCTCTTGCTCTCCCCTCCGCTCCTTCACCAGCAGCCCAAGATGAGAGTGCCAGCGTGGTCAGGTTGCTTTTGTTCCGGCCCTCCGGTCCAGTGTGCCCACCCCTGGCCTAAGGGAACCCAGGCCTGGCTGGTGGTGCCCAGGAGGCAGCGGGAGTCCCACGGGTGGGGGCAGGGATGAGGGACGGCCTGGACGCAGGCACCCGGGGCGGCTGTGCTCCCCGAGTGGACACCGGGGTGGGGGGGGAGGCCCCACCAGCCTCCGCAGGGTTTGGCCAATGCAGGGCTGAGTCACAACAGCGACACCGTGTGGCCAATGGGAGGCAGGGCAGTGAGCTGATGGGACTCTGGGCAGGTCCTGCCTTTTCCTGGGGACCTTTATGGGGTGACCTGGCCAGGTCAGAGGAAGGAGGTGCCTCGGGGACCATGGCTGCCTGCCCTGGGCACGGCGGCCGGTGCTCCGAGCCTGGTCCCCGGGGGCAGAGCGCCACCGGGCCTGCGAGAGACAGGGTGTCCCCCTGCCCGGCCCTCCTCCAGCCCCGGGGTTTCCCCCTGGAGGTTTACCAGACGGACACAGGCGGCGTGTGTCCGTGGCCCTCCCGTCTTTCGTACAAACCGGTGGCACAGGGTCCCTCCCCCCAAAATAAATGCTTTCCCTCTTTTCGGCCAAACCCGCTGGAATGAATCATCACTCGGAGTTGCCGTGCTTTGGGGGGACACCCTGCATCCTTCGGGGAGAACGTGCTGGCTGAGGGAGATGGGGGAGGTCTGAAGGGGGGTGACAGCCTCAGGGGTGAGGGGTGGTGAGTGGGGGGCCTGGGGGAACGAGTGGGGTGCCAGGAGCCCCACGCACAGCCACGGGCCGGGGGGCAGGGGGGCCAGGCCAGAGGCACCCCAGGGGGGGGGGAGTGAGGGCCTCAGTGACCAGGCCAGGAGGGGCATCGAGGGCAGCTGGCCGGCGGCCCACAGCCGGGCTGAGCGAGGCCGAGTCGGAGGCGAACGGGCAAAGGAAAAGGTGTTTTGTTGTGTGAGGATGGACGGGTTGTCTCGGGGTCCGGTGCCCGCCGGGGAAGGACGTTAAAGCGATTGGACCGGCCCCGAGGGCCCGCGCTCGCCCTCGGCCTGCACCGGCTCCCCGGCGAGCCCTGGAGCCGGCCCCTCGCCCTGGCTCTGAGGGGTGGGCCAGGGCCCTGCACACAGGCCCCCATCATCGGGGAGAACCCAGAGGGGCTTCTCGGGGCTGCTCTCAGAGGGCACCCCTTTGTCTCACTTGGATGGGGGTGTCTCGTGTTCTCCCAGGAAGCACAGAGATGAGGAAGCTGAGGGACGGGGGGCAGAGCCCAGCGGTGGCCAACCCGTCCCCATGCCTCCCGAGGAGCCGGCGGGGACGGCTGGAGGGAGAATTCCCGGGAAGAGGGGTCCCCCTGTTCAGCTGTTCTATCCGGCCTGCGGAGCCGAAAGAGCAGAGGGTTCTCTTGCTCTCCCCTCCGCTCCTTCACCAGCAGCCCAAGAGGAGAGTGCCAGCATGGCCAGGTTGCTTTGTTCCGGCCCTCCGGTCCAGTGTAAGAGCCCATGGTGGCCCTCGAGTCAAAAAGTTTGCCTACCTTTGCCCCAGGCCCTCCCTTCGCCCTGCCCAGGTCTCAGGGGACTCGTTTACCTGCCGTCCCTCAGCCTCTCGTGTGTGTGAGTGTGTGTGTGTGTGTGTGTGTGTGTGTGTGTGTGTTGGGGTAAGGGTATGTGTGTCTGCTTCTATGATGTGTGGGGTTCTTGTATGGACGTGGGCAGGTAATGCCTTCGCTCTGTCTCTGTGGATCTGCCTCGTGTCGGTCTGGTCGCTAGACCGGCGGGAGGACCTGGGCGGAGAGGAGAATCCTCCCCACGGGGACGCCAGCCCCCGGCCGGCGCCCGGAGCTCCCGGGCCTGGCTCCTACCTGGGCGGGTCCTCCGGCTTCCTCTGTGCGTCCCGACTGCTCCCGGGCGCCGGCGGGGGTCCCGGGTTCGGAGCTGACGAGGTCCCCTAAGCCGGGGGAGGGGAGGGAGAAAGAGAAATCAGGACGGAAATCAAACAGGAACCTCTGAAAACAAACACATTCTCTGTGGGCCTCGGGCCACAACTCTCAAGGGCCGTCCCACGGAGCACGACCGTGTGGGCAAAGCCGCACTTTGAGGACAAGTGGTAGCTACGCCGAGGCGGCCCTGCCTTCCTCTCGCAGAGAGGAACGGTGATGCCGGGCGGGGTCTCTGCGTTAGTGAGGAACCAGGCGGGGGGGGGGGGGGGGGGGCGCCTCCCCCACCAGGGGGCCCCCTGCTGGAGACAGTGGGCCATGCACCCACGCCCCCAAAGTCTCTGGTGTGTCCCTGCCACGCAGGTTCCTCCCTCTGCCCACAACCGTGGTTTGGCTCAGCAGAATTCAGCTGGGAAACTGGGGGCACATTAGGGACGGAGCCCTGGCCAGTTTGGCTCAGTGGATAGAGCGTCGGCCCCCGGACTGAAGGGTCGTGGGTTTGACTCCAGTAAAGGGCATGGGCCTCAGCTGCAGGCTCGACCCCTGGACCCAGGAGAGGCCGGTGCAGGAGGAAACCACGCAATGTAGTCTCTCACATGTCAGTCTCTTTCCCTCTCTCTCTCTCTCTCTCTCTCTCTCTCTCTCTCTCTCGATCTCTCCTCCTCCTCCCTCTCCCAGCCCCCTTCCCTTCCACTCTCTCTAAAAACCAGCGGAGAAGATATCCAGGTGAAGATTACAACGAAGCGTCCCTCCCTGGACGTGTGGCCGGACACTCTCTCCGTCACGAATCAAGAACCACAGCATGGAGTGGGGGATATTTTTACGTCAGGGCCCTGGGTCTCTGGAACTCGAACCCCGTCCCTGCTTGGCTGACGGGCACGCGGGCCTCAGCTGCAAACGCCTCCCGCAGCCAGGACCCCTCCCGCCCCTCCCGCTCCCCCTGCCGAGCGCGACCCCCGGTCCTCGGCCAGACACATCCCTGCCCTCCAGCCCAAGGTCAAGGCCACGTGAGCGTCGTCCTGAGGAGGCACTGGCACGCTCCAGGTCACTAAGCAACCGGACGTGCCTGCGTCACGTGGCCCAGGGCCACCGCCCGGAATAGCGCCTGGCACAGAGCGGGTCCAGGAGGGCTCGTCACGTGTGTGACACACGATCCCCCCTCGCCCGCCCGGGGCCACTTAGCAGAGCCCTCTGCTGCCGGGCCTGCCAGGCCCCTGCACCCCCACCCCCCTCCCGTTCCCTCTCCGGCCACCGCCGCCGCCGAGGGCTCCCCGGCTGCGGTGCCCACGGGGGTCACGGCATCACGGCGTCACGGGGTCACGCGGGGCAGAGGGTATGACGGAGCCCCCTCCCCTCCCAGCAGCGGCCGGGAACCGGCGTCCCCGCGTGGAGCTGTGTCTTCGGCCCCTCCTGCCGCCCGGCTGAGTACGCACAGCTGCGCCCTGGCTCGGAGCCGGCGTCTGCTCAGCAGGCCCGCGGCGGCCCGGCCCACACAGCGCCCTGACCCAGGAGCCCGGGTGTTTTCCCATCGAAAGAATTCCCACCGAACCGGTTTGGCCCCGTGGGCAGAGCAGTGGCCCGCAGACGGAAGGGTCCCGGGCTCACATCCGGTCGAGCGGTCGTGTCTGGGGTGTGAGCTCGATCCCCAGTAGGGGGCGGGCAGGAGGCAGCTGGTCCATGGTCCTCTCTCCCCCTCGGATGGCGGGGACCCACAGGGTGAGAACCGCTGGCAGGGTGGCCTGAGGCCACCCACCAAAAGCACAGACGTTGTGTGTTGTGATTCATTAACAGCAGCAAGATGACAGTTAGGAGGCAGCAGCGAGAACAGTCTTAGGGTTGGGGGCCACCACCACACGGGAACTGCATGAGGGGGTCGCGGCGTTGGGAAGGTTGAGAACCACGGGGCTGAAGCCACCTCGAGGCATCGTAGTGCGGGAGGAGGCCAGAGCGCGGGGACCACGCCAGGAGAGACCCACAGGCCGCGGGCCTCGCGGAGAACCAGGCACAGACCCGCACTCTCCACCCGCTGACGTCTCCGGGGCGAGGAGCACATTCCAGCGCGTGGACTGAGGGCGAGCACAGACACGCGGAAACACGAACCTCAGCCCGAAACCCAGACCGCCCACGGAGACACGCACTCAGCACGGCCGTGGGTGTCACGGCAAAGCGGTGGGATTTTTAGAGGAAAACACATGAGAAAATGCTCAGGGTGCCCGGGCTGGGCAGAGTCCTCAGGTCGGAACCACGAGCACGGTCCGTAAAGGGGGAATCGGACCCCGCGCCTCCTCGCAGGGGCTGGCCGCGAAGACCGGGTTCAAGGATGAGAGACCAGCCCCGTGGTCGGCAAACTCACTCGCCAACAGAGCCAAACGCCAACAGGACAGCGATCGACATTTCTCTTTTCTTAAAAAAAAAAAAAATTATATATATATATATATATATATATATATATATATATATATATATATATTTGATTTTTTACAGAGGAAGGGAGAGGGATAGAGAACCAGAAACATCGATGAGAGAGAAACACCGACCAGCTGCCTCCTGCAAACCCCCCACCGGGGATGTGCCCACAACCAATGTATGTGCCCTTGACTGGAATCAAACCTGGGACCTTTCAGTCCGCAGGCCGACAGACACTCTATCCACACCGGCTTCGGCTGAAATTTCTTTTGAGAGCCAAATTTTTTACACGTAAACTTCTTCTAACGCCACTTCTTCAACACAGACTCGCCCGGGCCGTGGTATTTTGTGGAAGAGCCACACACAAGGGGCCAAAGAGCCGAGTGTGGCTCGTGAGCCGCAGTCTGCTGGCCACGGGACCAGCAGGAGGAAATGTTTGCAGGGGTGAGCTCCAGCCCACAGAGAGCGCTCCAGACGCCGCGGGAGGAGGGAAACGCGGTTAGAACGCAGAAACAGGAGCAGATGTTCCGCGGAGAAGGGCGATGGCAGTGAGCCCATAACCATGTTCGACACCCGCTCACAGGGAGACAACATCAGAGCCGCCGCCGCAGCCCCCCACGCCGGCCTGGCCGCGCCCGGCGGTGGCAGCGGGGGAGCCAGACCCCGCCCGGCCCGCACCGCAGCCCGGCGGCGCCTCTAACACGGCACATGTGACGACCATCGGCCGGCGACCGCGTGGCGTCTGTCGGGGAAGTGGAAACATGTGCACAGAAGCCGGCGGCGCAGGCTCCCGGCAGCGGCACGTGTGCCGGCCCCGAACCGGAGCAGCAGAGCCTCAGACGGTGCTCGGCGGCAGTGAAAGGAGCGGCGCTCGCCCTGGCCGGTGTGGCCCGGTGGGTAGAGCGTCCGCCTGTGGACTGGAGGGTCCCGGGTTCGATTCCCGCCCGGGGCACATCCTTCGGTTGCAGGCTCGGTCCCTGGCCCCGGGTGGCACCCGATCGATGTGCTCCTCTCACACGGATGTTTCTCTGTCTCTCCCCCTCCCACCCTCTCTCTCAAAATCAGTGGGAAAAACGTCCTCGGGGGAGGATTAACCAAAAAAATAAATAGAAAGGAAAAGGGACGGAGGTCTGGCCACTGGAGGGGGGGAGGGATTCCGCGAGTGGACACGGCCCGGCCCGCCGCCCCGCCCGCGGACTCCGCCACCGATGCCACGGGCTCAGAACGCTGACATGAGAGCGCACACACAGAGGCCAGGCATCAGAAACGGGGCCGGGGGAGGTGGGGCGGCTCTGAGGTAAGAAGAGGGACCCTCTGGGGATGGGGGCTGCTCCATAATTGTCTTAAAATACATTTTTACTGAATCCTGAGAGGAAGGGAGGGGGAGAACCGTCCAGGATGAGAGAGAATCACGGATCAGCTGCCTCCTGCACGCCCCCTAGTGGGGATGGAGCCCGAAACCCGGGCCTGTGCCCTGACCGGGAATCCAACCTGGGTCCCTTCAGTCCAGAGGCCGGCGCTCTACCCACTGAGCAACCCGGGCCGGGCATCATCGATGTCGGCGTCTGGCTGTGGTCCTGACGTTACCCGGTAAAGGGGGGGGGGTTGTCCCTGAGAGTCTGTGCCTCTACCATCACCTCACAACAAAAGCTCAATTATAACCAACGACAGCCTCACGGAAAAGATGTGTGGGTGCCCCGCTTCCCTTGTTCCAGACCCCCCCTGGCCTGTGACCCTCCCTGACCTGTGACCCCCTCCCTGACCTGTGACCCCCTCCCTGACCTGTGACCCCCCTCCCTGACCTGTGACCCCCCCCTGGCCTGTGACCCTCCTGACCTGGAGGCCACGTTCCCGCCCCCTTCACTCGGCGCTGACAGAGGTGAGACCACCCCCGAGGCCCGGCTTCATCGGGAGGAGTGTGCGGGTGGTTCCTCCTCCTCTGCCGGCGGGGCCGGGGGGCCGGGCCGGGGCTGGGGGCCCTCAGGGAGGTGCAGCTCCCCGGACTCGCTGTGAAGCTCACACTGGGAGAAGGATGGGCCGTCGCCGGGTATTCTGGGCGGGAGATGGGACGCACCTCCAGCAGCCCTCGGTGCCCGCGTGGGCGGAGGGCGGAGGGCGGAGGGCACGGCGGGGCGGAGGCCACTGCGTGGGCGGCCGGAGGGGCCTGCACCCACCTGGCTGTCCGGGGCGCTCTGCTCGTTGCCCATGGCCGGTCCGGCCGCGTCCTGGGGTCGGAGGGCGACTGGAAGACAAGAGGACATCACACCTGAGAGAGCCAGCGGGTGCGCTGTCCGGGCTGGCGGACCCTCCGGAGGGCGGTTACTGTCATGCCACCGAGCTCACCCACTGCACACGCACGCGCCTGCCTCACATGTCTGTCTGCACACACACACCTGCCTCACATGTCTGTCTACACACACACACACACACACACACACACACGCCTGCCTCACATGTCTGTCTACACACACACACACACACACACATGCCTGCCTCACATGTCTGTCTACACACACACACACACGCCTGCCTCACATGTCTGTCTACACACACACACACACACACACACGCCTGCCTCACATGTCTGTCTACACACACTTGTCTGCCTCACATGTCTGTCTACACACACACACACACACGCACGTGCCTGCCTCACGTCTGTCTACATACACACACACAGACACACACACACACCTGCCTCACGTCTGTCTACACACACTTGTCTGCCTCACATGTCTGTCTACACACACAGACACACGTCTGCCTCACATGTCTGTCTACATGCACATGTCTGCCTCACATGTCTGTCTACACACAGACACACACAAGTCTGCCTCACATGTCTGTCTACACACACACGCACGCGCGCCTGCCTCACATGTCTGTCTACACACACATGCGCATGTCTGCTTCACATGTCTGTCTACACACACACCTGCCTCACGTCTGTCTACACACATGCGAGCGTCTGCCTCACATGTCAGTCTACATGCACGCACACGTGTGCGCACACACACCTATCTGCACACACGTCTATCTACACACACACACACACACACACACACACATACACACACACGCGGCGCTGTGAGGAGCGTGGTGTGGGACACGCTCTGACGTGGGCCGTGCAGAACCAGGCGCAGGGCTCAGACCCAACGCCAGGAGGCGTGACCCCGCCTCTCCGCAGCCCAGGCGGCTCTGACGGCCTCTCCTGACCGTCCCCTCAACCCGGGTCCGCCCCTGTGACCCCACTTCCCGCAGCCCAGGCGGCTCTGACGGCCTCTCCCTGACCTGACCATCCCCTCGGCCCGGATCCGCCCGCAGGGTCTGGGCCGCCGGCTCCTCGCTGGGGCGGGCGGGCGGGAAGGTGCGGCCGGGGGGAGCGGACAGGAGGCCCCGGGGGCGGCGCTGTGTGTGGTCGTCGGGGGAGGAGGCACTGCGGGGCCTCGGGAGAACCGGGCACCTGCTGACTGAGCCGCTGGCTCCCGGGCGGCCCCCACGGGCACAGAGCGCCTCCCGCACCGGCCCCTCCGACAGGGAACTGGGTCTGGTCCCGGCGAGCACGGGAGGCCGGTGGCCCAGGCCCGGTCCTGGGAGGCCTCGATGGGCGGGAGCTCAGCCCCTCCCTTCTCACTGGGGGCGGGGGGTGGGGGCGGGGGGGGGTGGCCCTGGTGGCCACGGGCGGCGCCCACCGTCCCCACACACCTGCCCGCCGGCTCCCCACGCCCGCTCTCCACAGCTCCAGCTCCCGTGCAACAGCCACCAAAGCACGGCCACGCACGGAATGGCCCAATTAAAACGCCCCAACCGCCGGCGCAGGGCCCACGGGCTGAGCTTCGGCCCGTGACCCAGGCGGTCAGGGTTCGACTCCCGTCAGGGCACAGGCCCGGGGTGTGGGCTCCATCCCCAGTGGGGGGCGTGCCGGAGGCGGCCAGCTGATGTTTCTGTCTCTCTGTCCCTCTTCCTTCCTCTCCAAAATTAATAAAAACATTAAAAACAAACAAATAAAAGGCCCCCAAACTGAGAAAATTGCGACGTCCATTCTCTCCCTCCCGACCTTTGAATCAAAAGACAATTCCTTTAGCCCAGCGGTCGGCAAACTCATCCGTCCACAGAGCCAAGTGTCAACAGGACAACGATGGACATTTCTCTGGAGAGCCACATTTTTTAAACGTAAACTTCTCCTAACGCCACTTCTTCAACATAGACTTGCCCAGGCCGTGGTGTTTTTGTGGAAGAGCCACACCCAAGGGGCCAAAGAGCCACAGTTTGCCTACCACAGCATTGGCCCCTTCTCCCATTGGCCATTATGAGATGGACCCCCCCCCCCCGCCCCCCGAATCACGGGCTCTCTCACAGCGCGGGAGCTGAGCCGAGCCGCCGCTCACACCCTCCCCTCAGGCCCTCTCCGCGATCAGCAGGTCCGGTCAGGTCCTGTCCCAGGCTCGGCCCAGGGCCGGCTCCCCGCCGCGTCCGGGAGGCCCTTCCGGAGCCTCCTCCTCCCTCGGCAAGCCCAGCTCAGTCCCTCCCCGAGCGGCCGAACCTCGGAGCCAGCCTTGCAGGGCGCCCAGGGCCCAGAGGACACAGCTGGCCACGGCTGCCCCGAGGGGATCTCAGGACGGCCGGGCTGTCAGGCACGGCCCCGAACCCCCTCCCCTGCCCCCGCCCCCGGGCATCTGTCGCCCCAGCTACTCACGTGTGGGGGGAGCCGGGACTCGAAAGCCGGCTCTCCTCAGCGGCTCTCTCACCAGGAGCTCCCACCCCACGGCGCCCAGCGGTGCCTCCTGGGCGGCGGCCAGAGCCGGTCGCACACACCTGCCCGCTCCTGCCCTCCCTCCGGCTCCCCGCCCAGGCCCTCCCACGGCCGGCCACGCGTGCGTGCGCACACGCACAGACATGCACACACACACAGACATGCACACACACACACACACACACACAGACACACACACGCTCCCGCAGGCGCCCTGAGGCAGGAGGCCGCCAGGCGGGCGGTGGGAGGGACACGCTGGCCTCCGGGAAGGAGAGCCGCTCCAGCTCCCGGCACCTGGACAGGCGTCACCACAGGGAGACGGACAGAACCTGAGGGAGCGGTGGCCCCCAGTCATACCCGCTGCGGCGTGGGGTGCAGGGGCACTGCCGGGCGGGGTGGGGGGTCCAGCAGTGGAGTCGGGAGCAGCGCTGGCCGGTGGTGGCCGGCCGGACCTGCCCGGCGGGAGGAGGCCACGTGCCCTGGGAGACCCGGCAGCAGCCAGCCTGGCGGGGGTGGGGGGGTGTTTCCTCTTTATGGTAAACAACTGGAGCCGGAGCAGGAGAGGCCTGCCCTCGACCAGCCGGTGAGGCCGGTGAGGCCGTCCCTCCAGGGCCGCCCCGCCCCCGGCCACGGCCACGCAGCCTCCACTGGCCGGTGCGGGCAGCCAGCTGGGAGGCTCCCAGCAGGAGTGCAGGTGCCGTCTGCTCCCGAGGGTGCAGGGTGGGCTCGGTCACCTGACCCTGTGGCTCCTCGGGCGAGCCCAGCCACCTGGGCCCTCTGCTCCCTCCCAGGACCGGCCCGGCCCGCCTCGCCCCTCCTCCCACGGCGGCTGGACTCCTGGCTCTGCCTCCCCCCCCCCCCATACACACACACACACACACACACACACACACAGCGGAGCTCCCACAGCTCTGCTATGGGCTCCGGCTCCTGGGCGGCTGCCGATGCACACGGCGCCTGGGGGCGGGGCTGGCGTGGACGCCACCTGCTTTGGGCTCAGGGTCAGCCAGCCTGTGGGTGCGATTCCCAGTCCAGGGCGGCACCTGGGGTGCAGGTCCCAGCCCCAGTCAGGGTGCGAGCGGGAGGCCACCAATGGTGCCTCTCACATCAACGTTCCTCTCTCTCTCTCTCTCCTTCCCACCCTTCCACTCTCTCTAAAAATCATCAGTAAAAAATACCCTTGAGTGAGGATTAACAAGGACAAGAATATCGCCTGGAAATGAATACAAAACAACAGTGAATATAAACTGTGATTAAAACTAAGATAAACACGGATCTCACTTTTTGTTTGTCTGCCGGGGACGGTCAGGAGGGTTGCGAGCAGGTGGGGCGGGAGGGGGGTCAGGTCACACCTGCAGGGGTCGGATCCAGCGGAGGCAGTGAGGTCGGGCCTGGGCATGGGGACGCCCTGGGACAGGCAGGCTGGCGGGACAGGGTGGGGGCGGGGAGGGGCCACAGGAGCGGAGGGGGCGGGGCAGAGGGTGGAGCCAGTGTCAGAGGGGCGGAGCCAAGGGCAGAGGGGCGGAGCGAGGGGCGGAGCCGGCGGGGCTGGGTGAGCCAGGGGGCGGTGTGGGCAGTGGGGGGGCTGCAAGCACCCAGGGCTGGAGGAGGCTCAGGGCGTCGTCAGGAGGGCTTGGCGGCTCTGTGCTGCCTTTCTTAAAAATATATTGTATTGATTTTCCACAGAGAGGAAGGGAGAGGGGTAGAGCGCCAGAAACATCCATGAGAGAGAAACATCGATCAGCTGCCTTCTGCACACCCCCTATTGGGGACGTGCCTGCCACCAAGGCACATGCCCTTGACCGGAATCGAACCCGGGACCTTTCAGTCCGCAGGCCGACGCTCTATCCACTGAGCCAAACCGGTTAGGGCTTTTTTTTTTTTTTTTTTTTTTTTTTTTTTTTTTTTAATCTTTATTGATTTCAGAGAGGAGAGAGAGAGAAGGAGAGGAGAGAGAGAAACACCGATGTGAGGGAGACACACTGATTCTTGCCTCCTGCTCACGCCCCAACTGGGGACAGGGCAAACCTGCAGCCCGGGGACGTGCCCTCGAGCGGAAATCAAACCGGAGACACGTTCAGTGCAGGGGCTGCGGCGCCAACCACTGAGCCACAGGCCGAGCAGAAGCGTGGCTCCTCACGGCGGACGAGTGGCAGTGCTCGGCTAGCAGGCCCACGGCTGACCCCAGGCACGGAGGGCTCCCGGCTGCAACCAGAGACCCACCCGAGGCGCAGCTGAGCCCAGCCCAGGGGCCGGCCCACAGAACCCACACCAAACACGTGGCCGTGGCTTAAACTCCGCGTTTTGGGGGGATCGTTTCTGGGCGAAAGCCAGTGGATGGGACTCTCCCCAGAGGGCCATGCACTGCCCATCCCACCGGCCGGCACCCTCCCTGCCGGCCACCGTGAGGGTCTGCCCATCGAATCACAAAGGGCATGGTTCAGTGGTTGAGCATCGACCTCAGGACCAGGAGGTCGCTGGTTCGGTTCCCCGTCAGGGCACAGGCCCGGGTTTCGGGCTCGATCCCCAGTGTCTAGGATGCTCCTATCTCCTCATTCTCACCCTTCCTCTCTCTTTAAAAATAATAAAAATATATTTAAGTCCTATCTAATGAAGAGGAAATACACCAATTGACCATTATTTCATCACAAAGATGGCGGCACCCACAGCTGAGGCCACGTCCCCATAAGGAGCCTTAGGGAGCCATAGCAGGGCCCTGAGGCTGCGCCCTCCCCACCCCCGGGGGGCCTGACAGGGCACCTCAGGCCGCACCCCCTCCCGCCCCCCCAGCACCGGGCCAGGGGACCTGAGGCTGGACCAGCCGTGGGCAAACTACGGCCCTCGGGCCAGATCCGGCCCGTTCGGCTGTTCTATCCGGCCCGCGAAGCCGAAAGAGCAGAGGGTTCTCTTGCTCTCCCCTCCGCTCCTTCACCAGCAGCCCAAGATGAGAGTGCCAGCATGGTCAGGTGGCTTTTGTTCCGGCCCTTCGGTCCAGTGTAAGAACCCATGGTGGCCCTCGAGTCAAAAAGTTTGCCCACCCCTGGGCTGGACCCTGGCTTTGCAGCAGCGGTTCTCAGCCTGTGGCCGGCAGGGCCGCCGAAGACCGTCGGAAAACACAGATATTCACAGTGTGATTCACAACAAAGTCACGGTTATGAAGTAGCAGCGAAAACCATGTACGGCGGGGTCACCCCAGCACGAGGAGCCGAATTAGGGGGCCGGGAACCCCGCTTTGGGAGTGTTTCGGCGAACACCAGGGGTGGGATCACGTACGACAGGAACGGCTGTTAAAGCCTCGGCTCCTCGGGCCAGCTCACTGCAAACTCGCCTTTAGGAGGCGAAGGAACCGAGCCGGGGAAGGTTGGTGCAGGAGGGAGGCCGAGGGGCGCCCAGCACCGACACGCAGGTTCCTCCTCACATCCCCGCGGAGTCCCAGGCCCGGCCCGGGTCGGCACCGGACCCCGGGGAGAGCGGGGCTGGGCGCTCCGGCCCTGAGGAGCAGCTTCCAAAGAACCACGTCCCCTGGAGCCAGAGACTCCCGAACCCACAGCATACAGCCGGCGCGTGCAGAGACGCGTGCAGAGGCGCGTGCAGAGGCGTGTGCAGAGGCGCGTGCAGAGGCGTGTGCAGAGGCGTGTGCAGAGGCGTGTGCAGAGGTGTGAGCAGAGGTGTGAGCAAAGGCATGTGTGCAGAGGCGCGTGCAGAGGTGTGTGCAGAGGCGTGTACAGAGGCGTGTGCAGAGGCACGTGCAGAGGGAGAACAGTCGGAGTGGGTGGGCACAGAGAGGACCAGGCGCTCGGATGAGCAGACAAGGACGTGAGGTCGCTCTCATGACCACGACAGGAGAGTGCAGGGAGGAGGGCGGTGGCGGCAGACCCAGGAAGCCTCTGGGCGGTGTGTGCGATGGGGAGGGTGTGGGAGCGAGACGGAGACCCGAGGGAGGAGGGCGGACCGGGGCCCAGAGCTGCCGGGGTTCCCGTCTGGGTCCTGATGGAAAGGGAGCACCGTGAAAACAGGACAGGACAAACGGGACGCCGGGCCTGTTTGAACGCGGAGATAACCACTCAGAGTGAGGAAGCACTGTGTGTGCGTTTTCAGACGTGGCCTAATATCATGATTATACGCATATATACATATAAAGTCCTCGCCTCGTGTTTTAGAGACGCTTACGCTGCTGTGGCCGACGGAGGGTGGGGCGGCTTGCCGTAGAACAGTACGGGGTGGGGAGGGGCGAGCGTGAGCGGAAGGCGGAGAATAAATGAGATGCCGGGGCTGTAGGGGTACCTGTTGGACCCGGGAGTGGGTGGACGAGGGTTCTCGTAAGATCCTCTCCCCCGTGGGCGGGCTGGAAAAGCCGACAATGAAGAATCAAGAAATAAAAGGAGGGAGGGCGGGGAAAAGAAAGAGAAAGCCTCCTCCTCTTCAGGGACTGGGGTCCGGCCGGCCCAGGGGGCGTGAGGAGGGGATTGGGTCGCGCCCTCCCGAGCATGCGCCATGTGACCTGCCTGTAATTTAAGCTGCTTTTAATATATATATATATATATATATATATATATATATATAATTTTATTGACTTTTTACAGAGGAAGAGAGGGATAGAGAGTTAGAAACATCAATGAGAGAGAATCATTGACCAGCTGCCTCCTGCACACCTCCTACTGGGGATGTGCCCATAACCAAGGCACATGCCCTTGACCAGAATCGAACCCGGGATCTTTCAGTCCACAGGCCGGCGCTCTATCCACTGAGCCAAACTAGCTGGGGCTTAAGCTGCTTCTGATTTGCATTTTCCGAACCAAACTTCCCTGCCGAACGTCCGGTGTGGGACCCACAGACCTCGAAGGCCACGGGCTGCTTCCCGGCCTGGCCTCCCGTCCACGAGGCCTGTGTGTCTGCCACGGCCACCGGCTCCCAGCAAGAGGCCCGGGACCGAGCTCCGGAAGGGTAACCTCCTCTGGGGGCCCCTCCCCCTCAGTCCCGCCCCCGGCAGACGCCCCGGCAGCGAGGACGCCGTGGGCACCACCTCTCCTCTCCCGGTGCTTCCCGGGTCGGCCAGGCCGGGATCTGGAGCTGGGCCCTCTGGGCCCTCCCGCCCTCCTGTCCACCCGCAGGCCCACCGGCCCTTCCCTCTGCCCGGCGGGGAGGAGGCGTCCGTGAGCGGCACGGACAGGCAGGGGCGGGCGAGGACGCTCCCCCCGCCAATGCCAGCGGTGACCTGCCTGCCGGCCAGGTCTCCGATGCTCTTTCCCGAACAGGCACGCGGGGATCCTGTGACCGCCTGCCCCAGCAGGTGTCTCATCGCTCTGCTATGAAGCCGGAGACACAAATAGCTCGGCGGGCCCCGGCGTGAGCCGCCACCGGGCAGCAGGAGGCAGCCCCAGGCCCGGGCTCTGCGGGACTGACCGCCGGTAAACACAGGATCTGCTGTTTTATGTGTGTTTTAATCCTCACCCAACGATACGTGTTTACTGATTTTAGAGAGAGGAAGAGAGAGCGAGAAAAACATCAGTTGGTTGCCTGTCAGAGGCAACCCAGTGGGGGGTCGAACCCACAACCTAGGGAGGTGCCCTGACAGGAGTCAAACCCGTAAGGGGATGACGCTCCGCCACCTCAGCCGCTGACCAGGGCAATACGGAGCCGTGGTTCTTAACCTCAGTCACCCACAAAACCACGTCCCCTCATCCCCATCCCTGTCCCCATCCCCATCCCCGTCCCCGTCCCAGTCCCAGTCCCCATCCCCATCCGATCCCGCCCCACCCCCCTCCCGTCGGGACCCACCACCCAGTGCCGCCCCCCCCCCCGCCAGGGTCTCATTAGCAGCCCCCTCGCGGGCGGCCGTGCACTGTCCTTGCACCCAGCGTCCCACCAAGAAGTCACACCCTGGGCCAGGGGCATTTGGGACCTGCCTTTGTCCTTCACTTGAAAACGCTCATTCTTTGTGGTGGTTGTTTTTTAATTGACCTCAGAGAGGAGGGGAGAGGGAGGGAGAGAGACACCAAAGATGAGAGGGAATCACGGACCGGCTGCCTCCTGCGCGCCCCCTACTGGGGATCCAGCGCACAGCCCGGGCCTGTGCCCTGACTGGGAATCAGACAGTGACCTCCTGGCTCCTATGTCAACGCTCAACCACTGAGCCACACCAGCCGGGGATGGGGGCCTCTTTCCTGCCAGGGCCCTGGGACACGTGTACCTTCACGTGTGGGCCTTACACATGTAGCTTCATGTGTGGACCTGACACGTATAACTTCATGTGTGGCCCTTACATGTGCAGTTTCACGCGTGGGCCTTACAAAACCGTCAACTTACAGCCAGCCGGCTCTGTGGGCCAACACCCAGCCAGCTCAGCGGGTGGTGCCCTGGTCCCCTCTCCGCAGTGTCACCCGTCAGACTGCGGGGCGGCACCTGGAGAGGGAATTCCAGCCTGGCCCAGCCAGGGGCTCAGGGGCGGAGCATCGGCCTGAGCACTGGTGGGTCTCGGGTTCGATTCCCAGTCGAGGGCACGCACCTGGGTGACAGGTTTGTTCCGCTCCGAGGGGGAATGTGCGGGAGGCAGCCCTTCAGTGTCTCTCTCACTTGATGCCTCTCTCTCTCTCTCTCCCCTCCCCACTCCACTCTCTCTGGAAATCACTGGGTAAACAGCCTCGGGTGAGATTAACAGAGCGAGTAAAAACGGCTTCCGGCCTGCGTTCCTGTGTGTGGAGCGTGGGTCACGCCGGATACACACACACACACACACACACACACACACACACACACGGCTCCTCCGGGTGCCACGGACCGGCTGCAGGATTCTCCCAGCGGTCAGCACTGGCCCCCCTCACTGTGCCCCGTGGCCCCGATACACCCACACCCCGTCCGGCCCAGGACCCGGTGTGAGGTCCCAGGCAGAGCCCTCGGCAGCCGCAGCGTCCACACCGGCGGGCGTGCGGAGGGAGTCTGAGAGGCGGTGCCCCTCGGAGCCCAGCCAGCAGGAGGTTATAAATAACCGTTTCCCACACCCGCCCAGGGCCCTCTCCCATCACCTCCGTCGAACCCCGGACCGGGAGCCCAGAGCCTGGGAGGCCGGGAAAGGCTCAGCCTTATTCCAGCGACCCGACGGGGCCCGGACCAGGGGCCGTGGCTACCAGATGGGAGAGGCTCCGTCCGGGGCTCAGAGGCGACCTGCAGGGGGGGGGGGGGAGGCTGGGGGCTGCCCATGTCCCTTCCTGACGAGAGAGAAAGAACCACACGCACGGATCCCTCCACTCTCAGCGGCAGCCCGAGCCGCGCCGAGCCGCAGGCCCTGGGGAAAGGCCGGCCCCGTGCCGGCCTGACTTACCGGCACCGGCGGAGGGCCGGCGGCTGTCCCGGCGCCGCTCCGGCTCCCGGCCTCGTCTGCCCCGGTCACATGGAAGCGGCTATAAATGTGCACGGGCTTGTGGCCGGGACGCGGCCTGGCAGGCATCGGCCGCCAGCAACCTGACCCCGGCCGGCGGCCGCGGCGGCTTTCCAGAAGGCTCTGCCCAGGGGAGGGCAGGGGCCGAGGGGCAGGTCCCAGAGCCAGGCTCACCGCCTCCAGCTGCACCTTCATCGGCGTGGGGCAGTTCTGCACGGTGTGTGTGTGTGTGAGGTGGGGGGACCGGCCACTTTTCAAAACAAAGCAGCCTTATGAGGAGGAAGGAGGGGGGAGGAGGAGGAGGAGGAGGAGGAGGAGGAGGGAGAGGAGGAGGAGAAGGGGAATGAGGGGGAGCAGGGGGAGGGGAGGGGAGGAGAGCGAGGGGGAGGAGGGAGAGGACACGAAGGGCTACAAACTCAGAAGGGCTTCAGGCGAACCAGAGACCCATCCTCGTCAGTGTCTACTGACCTCATAACACCAAGCTGTCCCTTGCGAATGTCGCTGAGCCCCGAGCGGGGAGGAGCCGGACCGGAGGCCTGAAACCCAGGGGGGCTCCCTGAGGAGGGAGCACTCCACGGGGTGCTCCTTCCCCTGTCTGGGCCCCCTGGGGGGGAGGGGGCTCCTGAGCCCACCAGACAGGGTGCTCCGTGGGGAGCACGGGCCACGTGTCTCAGGGACGCCTGAAGCTCCCTCCCAAATGTGGTGCGTTCGGGAAGCAGCCAATCGATGATTCTGTCGTTATTGATATTTCCATCTCACTCTCCATTCATCTTTGAAATCAATAAAAACATATATTTTTTAAAAAGGGGTGGAGCTGAAACCGGTGTGGCTCAGTGGATAGAGTGTCGACATGCAGACTGAAAGGTCCCAGGTTCGATTTCCGGTCAAGGGCACGTACCTTGGTTGCGGGCACATCCCCTGTGGGGAGTGTGCAGGAGGCGGCTGGTCGATGTTTCTAACTCTATATTTCTCTCCCTCTCCCTTCCTCTCTGTAAAAAAAAAATCAATAAAAAATATATTTTTTAAAATAAAAAGGGCTGGTACACGGGTAGGTACAGTCACAGTCCTGGCGCCCGGGTTTCTCACTGTGGAGGGGGAACCTTAAGGATGAAGCGAGGGGAAGCGAGGAAAGGCCAGAGCTGCCGGACTGCGAGTGGGGCACTGGGGGGAACTCTGTGGCGTCTGCCGCCGGTCTCCCCAGCGAAGCAGGGACAGAGGAGCCTCCCGGGCCCAGTGAGCAGGTGGAGTGGGGTCTCCAGGCCGCAGGGAAGGGCAGGCACGATGCCCAGACTGAGACGTTTGCAGGCCTCGGGGTCGTGCTGCTCCCGGTGAGAAGATGTCCTCGGCCCCAGGAGGAGGGCTCTGGGAAGACGTCGTTGGCGGTAAAAGCCAAAGAGCACGGAATGGAACACAGGCACTTGTCTTCGGGACCGTGCTGCACATCATCCCACCTGTGCCTCCCACTCCCGATGTGTTAGCCTGAGAGCCAGTCACAGGCGCACACTGCTGGGTGCGGACACGAAGGCCGAGGGCCGTGCCGGGTGCTGGGGCGCCAGGGGCCCCGGGGGCCTGGTGGGGGCGCGGGGACCAGGCCCGGGAGGGGTCTCGGGCCCAGAGGGCTGAGCAGAGGGCCCGCCGCGGCCCCTGTGGTTCCGGGAGTTGCCGCGAGGGGCGCTCTGACCGCGCGCGCCCCCCGTTCCTCCCGCTCCGGCCGCTGCAGTGCCGGCCTCCGGCCGCGGGGGGCGCTGTGGCCGGCGCCCCGGCTGACCCGCGGGGCGCGCGCTGGCGGCTCGGGGTTTCAGTTTCTGGCGCGAACTTCCGCCCGAGGTGGCGGCGCGGCGATGTCGGGGGACAGCGGCGGGCGGCGGCCGGAGGGCCGGGGCCGGGCCCGCGAGCCGCACCGGGGGCGGCCCCGCTCCCGCTCCCGCTCCCGCTCCCCGCTGGGGCCCCGCCGCGGCGCCGCGCCCGCGCGCAGGGAGGCTCCCGAGCGCCCGAGCCCGGACGACGGGGAGCCGTCGGACTCGGGGGACGAGCTGCTGGACCCCGCGAGCCTGGAGGCGGAGACGGACCACGGCCTGTGCCGCCAGATCCGCCACCAGTACCGGGCGCTCATCAACTCGGTGCAGCGTAAGCGGGGGGCGCGGGGCGGGATGGGGGGCCGCTCCCCGGAGCCCGGAGCCCGGAGCCCCCGGAGCCCCCGGAGCCCCGGAGCCGGGCGCCCCCTCCGAGGCGCCCTCGGGTTCAAATGCGGGGCGCGGGGCGCGGGGCGCGGGGTGGGCGCGGCCGGCCCTCGGGGTGGGACGCGGGCGCGGCGGGCCCCCTGCCCAATGTGTGTTCTTGAAACAGAAAACCGGGAGGACATCCTGAACGCCAGCGACAGGCTGACCGAGGTCCTGGAGGAGGCCAACACGCTGTTCAATGGAGGTGGTTTCCTCTTGTTTTCCTTCCAGAGCCTTTCCCGCCGCCCCTCCCTCCCTCC
Source organism: Vespertilio murinus (assembly GCA_963924515.1). NCBI lineage: Eukaryota > Metazoa > Chordata > Mammalia > Chiroptera > Vespertilionidae > Vespertilio > Vespertilio murinus. The sequence continues at coordinate 518,104 of OZ004714.1, read as the reverse complement.
CTCCCTCCCCGGCCGCCCTTGGCGAACCGCGTCCCGGGCTTAGAAGCGGGGCCCGGCCCGGCCCGGCCCATCCGGGGAGCACCGGGGACGGGCGATGGGCGCGGCGGGGCCGGTCCCCGTCCCGGAGCGTCCAGCTCTGCTGGGAACGCCGCCTTGGCCGCGGGCATCCCCGGGGCGTCCCGTCCGCCCAGCCTTCCGGGCTCCCAGCGCCTCTGTCCACGCCGCCCGCCCCCTGCGGCCCAGAGCCCGCCCTCAGCCCGGCCGCCTCTGGCCGCTCCCCTCCTCGCACCAAGCTGCCTCCTGTCTCCCTCCCATTCCCCTATTGTCTCCTTTTATTTAAATTGCTCACTGTAGCTTATATATTTAAAAAGTGTATGTCTTATTGATTTCAGAGAGGGAGAGAGAGAATGAGAATCATTGATCAGCTGCCTCCTGCACGCCCCCTACTGGGGATGGCGTGGGAACCCAGGTCTGTGTCCTGACCGGGAATCGAACCCTGGCCTCCTGGTCCCTAGGTGGATTCTCAACCACTGGCCCACAGGGCTGGCATGCAGTAGCCTATCTTCCAGCCATGTCCTCTGTCCCGTCTTTTTGGATCGTGCGTCCTGAGAGGTCACTGCTCGCCTCCTGCAGGGTGGCGCCTGAGATGCCCGGCCCTCAGCCTGTTTCAGCCCAGGCTCCTTGACCACTGCAGCTTGCCAGTCAGCGAGCAGTGGGCCCAGTCAGCGCACAGTGGGCGTGCAGCCCGACCTGCCCCTGCCCAGTGATGACCGTGGCGGGCTGGGTTGTTGGAGCCGGGGAAAGCCCTCTGTGCAGCAGGCTTTGTTAGACCGCGGTGACTGCAGGTCGTGGTTCGGTTCCGGAGTAGAAGGGGAGGCGGCTGGCTGTTAGGACACTGGTTGGCTTTGCCTCCAGAGTGGAGAGCTGGCGTGGCCGGTGTTTGCCTCGAGGTGGGTAGGTGGGTGGGTGGTCGTGGTCGTGGTCGGCTGGGAAGTGCTGCGTGCTGGCTGCAGACGCAGGGGCCGCGGGCGCTCCGGCGGCGTAACTAACGCGGTCTCTCCTGAACAGTGTCCCGAGCCAGGGAAGCCGTGCTGGATGCCCACTTCCTGGTTCTGGCTTCAGATCTGGGCAAAGAGAAGGCCAAGCAGCTGCGTTCCGACCTGAACTCGTTCGACATGCTCAGATACGTGGAGACTCTGGTAAGTTCAGAGCGACAGAGTCTTTAAACAAGGTTTTGTCATCAGTTGTCTGCTCTGCGTCTGTCCCTTCAGAGTTCTTGTGAGAGGCCTCACCTCGTGAGGCTGACAGGGGCTGGGCTGGCCCTGGGTGGGAGCTCGGAGCAGCTGGGAATCGCGGCTCCCGAGGCTCCGGGCTGTCCAGGCACAAATGGCCACTCTGTCTCCTCGGTCCCCGGCCAGCTCATTAAGTTTCCAGCTTATTCTTGGTGGCGGGACCTTTGCCCAGGACTGCCAGCCACCAGTCAGGGCTGGTGGGCGGGTGTTCGCCTGAGAAGACATTTCAGCACCATATGGATACGAGTGGGATTTTTTTGTTTGTTTTTGGTGGGGTTCTCTCTCTTTTTTTCCTGTTGTTTTTTTGTTTTGCTTTGCCTCTTAATGAGTTGGAGTGGCTGTTGTTTCCTGAAATGGTGGAACTTCTCTGACAGATCTGCCCCCACAAGCACAGCGAGACCTTCTGTCTCCTGCCCTTTTTTTCTCCTGCTCCGTGCTCACCTCTGCTTGGTGTCTCTGCTGGGACAGTGACCTCCCCCTGGGTGTTTGTTAAACGTCATTACGGGATTTAGTACCATGAGATCTGACCAGGTACATTCATTGTTTGTGAAGGTATGAGGTGTTAGTTGTTCTTAAAATACTTAATTTCAAATCCTACATTTTTCTGTTTTTAAAAAACCTCTTTATTTTGAAGTTAGTGTGTTTTTTAAAAGGCACACTCAAGTTCCGCCCAGGAAAGTGATCTGATGTTGGGTCATCTTTTTTAAAAATTACTTTTATTTATGAGGATGGAGCTCTGTACTTCAAATAGCATGTCAGTACATCCCAGACGTCTGAAAGCTTCCCATCAAAACCCTAACCTGACAGCCGTCTAAGCATCCACGTGGGGAGACCTTCCCAAGTAGGACACCAAGTACAGAGCCGGTCAAGGGTAAAGAAAGGTAGCGGATTTGACCAGACAGGAGCTGGGGCACCCCCTACAAGTGGGCGGGGGGTGGAGTGGGCAGCCAGAGGGGCTGACCTCTGACCTGCTTCGAGCAGCCTCTTTCCTCCATAGGGCTAAGCTCTTGAGGACTCTTTGACGATTGTTTCTGTGTGGTGGTCGCATTTTAGTTTGAGAACCTCTGGACACTGATAATTGTGTAATGTAACAGCCATGTGCTCTCGGAGAGAAGACGCTCCGCCAGCCCTCCCAGGAAGGCGGCTTCCCGCTGGGCCATGCTCCCCAGTGCCCGAGGGCCTCTGGGTGCTGAGGAGGGTTTCAGGGGCCCGGCCTCTGGGTGCTGAGACACGCTGAGCAGGGTCAGGGGTCAGCCAAAAGACGAGAATCCCAATGTAGCTCAGCTCCCGTGTTGTCTTGGAGCGCCTGGTGGGGCGATTGCACATTTTCATGCCGGCAGAGCGTGCTAGGATTTCAGAGGAGCTGCGTGTGACCCTATCCCACAGCCTGCACAGGCCAGAGCGGGGTCCCGTCTGGCTCCGGGACCACTCGGGGCTGTGGGGCCTGGTCCAGGGAGGGTGTTGGCAGCATCGCTGGCCTCCACCCGCTCGATGCTGGGAGAAGCCCACACGCGGCGGCTGTAGACAGGGAGGTGGGGAACCCTGGCCGCCGCCGCTCGCCTTCTCCCCACAGCCCTGTGCACGGGGACTGTCCTGCCACAGCAGGTGCTGCTGACAATGGGGATTTGTCAGTAAACTGTCTTTGTCCTGAGAGATGCCGCCGGCGCGTTGCACGGGGACCCAGACGTGCCTGCGGCCTGTGAATGCCAAGGAGGTGTGCGAATGGTGCCTCGGCTTAACGGTGTTCCCTTCCTTCTGCAGCTGACTCACATGGGCGTGAACCCGCTGGAGGCTGAAGAGCTGGTCCGTGAGGACGACAGCCCGGACTTTGAGTTCATAGTCTACGACTCCTGGAGAATATCAGGCAAAACGGCAGAAAACACCTTTAATAAAACCCATACATTCCACTTCCTGTAAGGCCCTTTTAAAAACCCGAGGGCCAGCCACTGACAGACCTTGCGTGTTTGAATGTAGGGACAGAAGCTGTGGATGCTGCAGAGGTGATGCTCTGGAGCCGTTGTTGAGAATGTAACTGGCAGGAAAGCCCGTAGTTTTTTAAAAATATATATTTTATTGATATTTTACAGAGAGGAAGGGAGAGAAATAGAGAGCTAGAAACGTCGATGAGAGAAACATCGACCAGCCGCCTCCTATACACCCCCTACTAGGGATGTACCCGCAACCAATGTACATGCCCTTGACCGGAATTGAACCCAGGACCTTTCAGTCCGCAGGCCGAAGCTCTATCCACTGAGCCACACGGGTTTCGGCAAGCCCGTAGTCTTGGTGTGGGTTTAACTGCGGCAGGAAAGGCCGAGGGCAGGACCTCCTGACGGGGAGGGAGCGCTTTGTCTCGTCTGTGAGGTCCTCTGTGGGACACGGTGCTTCCCACGGCACCGTGAGTGAACACGTGTGAAGTGCGTGTCCCACGCTCCCTCTCGGGTGGGGACTATCCTGCTGGAAGGCTGTTTGAGTCACTGCCAGGTGACCGGCCCGGTTCAGTTTAGGATACAGCTCTGACTTTGAAGCTTTCCTCTCTCCCCGAATGCACTCGTTTCTGTCCTAACTTCCTGCTCAGCCCACACCGGAGGGCTACCCTGTTTCCTCCTCATGAGGCGGGGCCTGGGCGTCTGTGTCCTGCGTCCCCTCAGAACCTTAGACCGTGTGTCTCCGGCGTCAGGCTGGGGCGTGTGGGTCTGCGTGGGTCAGGCACCTGCCCAGCCCCTTCCCCCGAGGGCGAGAGGTCGGGCCTCTTTGCTGCGGGACGCAGTCCAGGTCTCTGTTTGCTGCTGAGGGCGGGCTCTGTCAGTCCTGGGTGTGTGGCTGGCCTGGGCAGTGCCGCTCTTTGGCCACCAGCTGGCCAGCTCCCGCCGCGGCTCTTCCCTGGCCTCATGTCCTCCCACCTCCCCGCTCAAGGCTTGCTCTCCACCCCAGCTGGGAGCCTCCAGGACCTCCTCGGCGGGGCTGTGAGCGTAGGGCCACGTGTCCCCCTCGGGGGCTCCGTCCCCACGTGGGACCCACAGTGCCCGAGACACACTTGCCCACACTGTCCTCTGGTTGCTCAGTGCAGGGCCCACGGGGGTGTGAGCTCCGGGGCTTGGCCTCTGCGTGATGCATGTGTTGCTGAGCTTCCGTCTGCGTTGGCCTTTTGGGAGGCAGCCCCGGAAGGGCTCGAGCCATTAGCCTGACAGGCGTGCTGTGGTCCTGTCCGAAGGCTTGCACCCACGGGAGCCATTCCCCTTCCCCACGGGCTCACCCTTCCCGTCTCTGCCAGAGTCTGCCAGACAGCAGCCCGTGCGGGGCCAGAGCAGGGTCAGGGCAAACCGTGCAGGGGAGGAGGGAGCCAGGCCGAGTGGAGCACAGGGAAGCCGGCAGGAGCGTGTCCCGGGCCCGACCTGGCCTGGTCTGGGGCGCTCTTGCCTCGCTGATGCCGGTCTGGTCTGAGCGCCCGGCGGACCGCTCTCAGCAGTGAGTAGTTTACGTAGAAATGAACCAAAAAAAGACCTGAGCACCTTTCCCATTAGGTTGGGCTCCATCCAAGGAGAGTGCCCTGTGCCAAAGCCACGCGCCGAGCGCCCCAAGAAGATTTGTGCGTCGGAGAAGGAGCGGGAGATGCCTGTCCAGGTTTGTCCTAAGTCGAGCATTTTGAAAGCTGAATTGGTACAATGGACATGAAGTTTGGCCACCTTTTCTAGCCATAGGGTCTGAAATCACTTAAATAATCCTGTTACTTGAGCCTCTAACCTTTTATTGGATTGACCATCTGTCTTAGTCTTAACGCAGCCAGTCCTTCCCGTGTGGGTTCTAAGCCAGGATTTCTCAGCCTCCGCTGCCAACACGTGGGGGGGGGGGGTGTTCCTGTTGGAGGGTCTGTCTGCTGCATATGGGATGTTGGGCAGCATCCTTGGCCTCTGCCCACAGGATGCCAGGAGCGTCTTTTCTCCCCGCAATGGTGGCAGCCACACACTGGCACACGTCCCCAGAGGCCATCCTAAAGTCCCCTTTGGGATGGGTAGTTTGTGTTCAGCCTGAAGGTGGTTGGTTTGGTCACGGTACTCCTCGGTAAAGAATTGACGTGGAATGTTCCTGAGAAGCCCCGTGAGCTCTAAGACGGCGATAAGCACAGTCAGCCCAGGGCGGACGTGGAGAGGAGTCGTGTGGGGAAGGGCAGGAGGCTCGCTGGCGGTCAGCTGGTTTGACAGCGACTTTACGTTTTCAGCTCAAAAGAATGGAGGAATCTCAGCAGGAAGCCACGGAAAAGGAAGTGGAAAGGATCTTAGGGCTGCTGCAGACATACTTCCGAGAAGACCGTGAGTATGATGCCGAGCTCCAAGTGGAGCGGTCCATTTGTTAGGTGTGTCCATTTCAATGAGAAGCTGTTTTTATTTAAAAGGCATTTTCTTTCCTTTTTTCATCTTTGCTGTTGAAAGGATTACCCATGTTCCCCATCTCCCCCATCAACCCTTTCTCGCCGCCCCCATGAGAGGCATATTGGGAGATACGTAATGTTCGGGTCACTTTGATCCTTTTGGCATACGTACGTAGTGAGGCTCCTCCCCTGTAGAAGTTCCACCGAGAATGTCGGTGAAGTAACTTTTTTCTTTTTAAACAATGGGGTGTTTTTCTGTAAAAAATAAAACGTGACACAGACGTGAGATGAGTCAGTGGTACCCATCCCACCTCTCCTCACTCCCCGGAGCAGCTGCCTGTAGAATCCTCACAGGGTGGATCCTCACATGGTCTCAGGCCAGTCCTACGAATAGGCACACAATAGATGTTTTGTGGGGTTTTCAAAGCTGACCACAATGCACACAGTCTGCAGCATGACTTGTGTGGACATGTTCCTCTCAGTGCACGGGATCCCCTTAGTCCCGGCCGTGGTTCCCACGTACGGCTGTGTCGTAGACACCTTGGCCAGCCCCTCTGCAGCAGGCAAGTGCGTCCTGTTCAGCCTTCACTCCCTGAAAATGGTGAGAGCGAAGAAGCGGGGCCTGACTTTGTCCACAGCTGCTAATGTTTTTGTAGGACAGCTTTTGGGGGTGGGGGGCGGGCCCAGGGGCCATGCCTGGTTTTAACAGATTTGCCAAACTGCCCCCAGAAGGGTCGTGTCTGTTCACACCCACAGCAGGCACTGAGGTGGGGCTTAGTGTGAGCGGCAGCCACGCCCCGTCCTGTCCTGAAGAATCTCTCCTCTGTCTGTAGCCGACACTCCCATGTCCTTCTTTGACTTCGTGGTCGACCCACATTCCTTCCCTCGAACGGTGGAAAACATCTTTCATGTCTCCTTCATCGTAAGGGTAAGACTATTTCTCTAATGCCTTTATGAGCTTTTAAAAGATAAATAGTAAAAGCGGTGGAGGGAGCTGGCAGAGGGGTTTGTACCGAGCAGTGTGAATGCAGACCCATTGTCGGAAATAGGAACTGACCTGGAGGCAGAAACAGCGGCTAAAACAAGTTCAAAATTTAGGTGCTTGCTTTCCCATTTATAATTTTAGTGAAAGGATTGGCAGAATGTGAGCATGGGACTGTGGGTCAGAGAGCTCTGTGGTGTCCACGGTACACGCCTGCATGGATAGCTGTCGTGTTATGTCAGAATCTCCGTGTTGTCTGGGAGCCTCGGGAGGGCCAGCGGCCTCCCGTACTCTCCTAAAGGCCGGTGATGTGATGTGTGAGGTGGCTGAAGGAGGCTTACAGTTGTGAGCGCCCTGGGTTGTTATTTGTTGTGTTTTCCACGTAAACACCGCAGCCTGCTTTGCCCACCCCGTGTCTACAGAGTGACGAAGTGGGTGCGGTGGAGTGAGGGGCAGGGAGGAGGTCTTACAGCAGCTGTCGCTCTACTCTAAGCAGGAAATTATTTTAAAGTAGGTAAAGTGCTAGGAGTGCTTTGGAGATTGCTTAGACTGCCTCTGCCTTATCAGATTGCTTTCCAGCACATGTAAGAGGAATGTGATCTTAACCCGGGACAAAAAATCTTGCATTAACTAAAGTTTTCCCAGAAATGATATCAGGCATGTTTTATCAATGGTAAATGATAGAATTGTGCACAATAAAATGTGAGTATGCAAAAAATACATATATCGGATAAAGAGGCAGACAGTTCAGTTCACGAGATCCTGGGGCAGAGGCGTGTCGGGTAGGAAAGCTGAGAGGCCCGGAGGCGTGGAAAGAGCCTTCTGGTCTTGTCCATGTACTCGCCTCACTGATGTGACAGTTCCCTTGTCTGAGGTATAGAACTTTCTGGGTTATTTTTTTATCCAGTGGTTATGGGCTTTAAATTATCTTCTAAAATCATTTTTTTGTGTGTTTTAGGATGGTTTTGCAAGAATAAAACTTGACCAAGACCGACTGCCAATAATAGGTAAATGATCCTGTGTTCAGAACAATTAGTTTCAGAGATTTATTTGGTACTAGAGTTTATGCATTTTACTAAATGTAAGGAAGTTCTCACTTTAGGAAACAAACTCTTGTCATGCTGTATCTTGCTCAACCAACTGAACATACTGAAAACGTGGCCATAGTTTAAAACAGTGGGTTCATCTGTATCATTGATTTGGTTTAACATCTACTCCTGTCAAGATGAACAAGAAATCATATAATTTTCCTCAGATTTTAATTTAGAAAGTTGGTAATTGCAGTTATTTTTATAGTTTCCTGTCTATTTTCTCCTGGTGCCAGCTCTTTCTCTCCCCGAGAGGATCTTTCGTTCTTAGTTGAGTGAGTGCTCCTGTCCAGGACTCAGGTAAGAGTGAGGACGGCCAGGGCGCAGCTCCGTGGCTGCCACGCAGAGATGCAGGGTTTCCCAGTGGTAGACTGCGTTACTCAGCTGCATTTCCTTAATGGAAACAAATGGATGACTTGCTACTGTAACAACATGGTAACTCAGTGATGCACAAGTCCCAATCGGTAGGTAGGTAGTGTTAGGATCATCTCAATACAGGTTTCTTTCCTGTTATTTACCCGTTCCTGTGTAGCTTATCTCTTCTGATTGAATAACCTTTGAAAACTTTTGTCTTTCAAACAGAGCCTGTTAATATTAATGAGGAAAGTGAGGGCATTGACCAAAACACCCAGATCAGGAATCAAGGGATCATAGCTCTGAGTTACCGCGACTGGGAGGTAAGGCGCCGCCCGTTGCCCACCGGTGGTCCCGCCGCGCTGGGCCCTTGAGCGTAAGCCCCGTGCCCACCTGTTCTTTGCCCTGCAGGAGATTGTGAGGACCTTTGAGATCTCGGAGCCCGTGATTGTCTCCGGCCCGAGGCAGCAGAGCCTGAGTGCTGACGGCAGCTGAAGGTGAGGCTCCTGGGCGTCCGACCTTCCCGTCGGGCACATTCTGGGGAAGTGCGGGTCTTGGTGCCCACTGCCTCCCTGTGTTGGTGACAAAGGCCGGGCAGGCCCTGGGGTGGGTCCCCTCTTTGGACTAGTGGCCTTGCTGACCTTCAGGTGGGCCGCGGTAAGGCAGAGCAGTGAGTTCCTGCTTGGCTTTTTTAACCCTACATGACACATCGGTACACAGTGAAAATGGAAGCCTCCCATGGGCTTGGTCCAGGGTCCCGTTAGATTTGCTTACTTTGTGGGTACAAAGCAGAAGAGGAGGATATCCTCACCTCAAGATGAAGTTAGGAAATGGCCATTTCTCACGAGTGATGCGGTGAGGGAATTCTGCCTTTCTGTGAAGGAGAGCATTTTACTAAATGCGGCACACAAGGCTCCGTGGTGACCTGGCTTCTACAAGCAGCTGTGGGGGCCTCGGAGACCTGGATTCCGCCGGCTCTGCCCCTACGATGGTGGGCAAGTCGCCTGCTCACTTGGCCACAGTTGCCTTACCGACAGGTCTATAAACCTGTCCGTGAGGTGGGAGGTTTCTTTTTCTAGCTCAAGTATTCTATGCTTTTGAGAGTTAAAATGTAAACTCTTCAGTGTGCCTCAGTTAACTGAGCTGCTTTTGTTCTGGGATCCTGAGGGGGAAGGGAGTATGGGCGTGGGTAGGTGTGACGGGGGAGCCGGGCCTGCGCACGGAGGAGGGCTAGCTGTTGGGTTGCATTCATGTATATTAAGTCACCTTTTGTGTATAAACTGTTAACCTGCTATCTCCCCCTCCCCCTTTAGGACTCAAATGGATAGTGACACCCAGAAAGGAGAGCAGCATGCCTTGTATATATTGTATGATTGACATTTTTAAAGGCAGATTGTTTTTAGTAAACTGTAGCTTTTGATAGTTTATGGATTTGTCATGGTTGTCTTTGATTAAAGGAATTCACTGCCATGTTCACAGTAGTTGTAGTTCCTCTTTGTCCTGCTATCAGCAGAGTGTCTTCCCTCTCCAGGCCTGTCCCGTGGGAAGTTCTAGATCGGCAGGCAGTGGCCTACACATCATTATGGTCCTTGTTACATCCCGAGCTGTGATGTCAGCTGGTCAGGTCCATACTCTTAGGTGGTGCCACAGAAAGTAGTTTTGTTGCTAAAACGTGGTCAAGTATCAGCAATGTCGCGTGACTCAGCCTGATTTATACACAAGCAGCTCCTCAGTCCTCACAAGCCAGGCTGGGTCACCTTCCCAGCAAGCCAACCGTGGGTCTGTCTTGCCAATCCTCTGTCCACGAGACTGCTGACGCTAGAGGGAACCATGCATGGCGGACACAGGCTGCTCCTAGGGCCTGGTCTTGGCTGGGCTCTCTGAGTCCCAGTGGGTTCCCTTTTCCGTCCCGCTTTCTGCATCAGCCCTCGCTCCCCCCTCCCCGCGCGTCCCAGCTGGAGGGTGTGTGTGTGGAAGGCTCGGGGCGAGCTCCCCTGCCCCTCGGTCTCCCTCTCCCTCTTCACACCCAGTGCTTTCCCCTCCACCACCTCATCTCATCTCAACAAAATGGCCAGGACCCGTAAGCTCCTGTCCTGTCTCCTCTGTAAGTAGGACCACTTTCAAAAGCTCCAGTCCTAACCTTGGCCGCTCAGCACCTCCTCCCACCACTCTGCTGAGGTTGGTTTAGGCCAGGTTTCCTGGTGATTCCTTTTCAGCTAAGATCCAGTGAACACGTGCTGTGCGTTTGACACTTGAAAAAGCGCTTCTTGAAAACCACATGCTTGTGTCAGATGCTTCCCTGGTTTTCCTTCCACCATACGCTTGTGTGATGGACACATCACATCCTGAACCTTCCCAAACGGACTGCTCTCTCCAGGAGCGGCGGCCAGGCCCCTGGGCGGCACGCGGGCTGCTCTGACATGCGGAGAACAGCCCCGCCTTTCTGCCCCCAGCGTGCTGGTGCTCTTCCTACTCGACTTCCTTGGGGGCTGTGAATTCTCCTCTTTATCCCACAGCCTTCCCTCAATGGTCACTGACTCTCCACTGGTCTCTCCATTCCACCTTGCCCAGCTTCTGCCACAGTCACCCCTCTGGTGCCCGCTTCCTGTCTGCCTTCAGATTTCTCCCCCTTCTTCCCACACGGGACTCCCCGCAGCCTCCAGGGCTGAAAGGCTCGAGCTCCTGTGACGGCCCAGCCCCTTGCGATTCCGTCCGCAGCCTGTTTCCGGCTCACTTCCTCCTCCAAGCTAGCCCTTTGTTGTCCAACGGCCTGGGTGAGAGGATGGCATGCCATTCCCCCAGTGACAGTGCATTTCACTGTTTAGTCTCCTCACGGGGCCGAGTCACGCTGTCACCATAGCCAGCTGGAGAACACTGCTACCCGGCCCTCCTCCACCTCAGCCCTGACCCCCACTGACCCACTCTGTCCCTATGTCTATTTCTGTCTTCAGAAATTTGCCAGTTGTGGGCATTTCACATAAACAGAATCATGTGTGTGGTCTTAACATTATAATTTATTTGCTCTTGCCTTCCTCATCCCCTTCATTTCCATTCTGCTTGTTTCAGACACTCCCCACTAAGAGACGTGAGTGGCTACTTTCTTCAAACCAAGGTGGGAAAGCTGCTACTTGGCATTTCGTACCTTTTGGTAATGACCGAGTTTCCTAAGCATGTACTTTTTCATTGTTCTTAAAAGTTGTCAACAGAAGTTACCTGGACAGGTTGATTAGGGACCACTTTTTCATCTCTTAACTTCTAAGTTGAAAAACAAAACAACTGATGGATGCCATCTTTTAAAAAGCAAACTCAGGTAATGCCCAAAGCCTTTTTCCCTCCAGAACTCTGAGTCTGAATAGCACCTGTTCTCACCGTAGTCATCCTGTGTGTCACCCTGTTCGTCTGCACCCCTTTCCTGTGGGCCGCTCCCAGGGCCAGGGCTGTGCCTCCTTCTGTGCGGACAGTGGCTGCTGGGGTGCAGGCCGCTCTCCTCACTGCCCTGCTGCCTGAGCGATTCCCGTCCCAGGGCATCCTCGGGCTCCAGGCTCCTTCCACTGTGCCCTCCTCCCTCGAGACCTTTGTGCTACAGAATGGAGGTGTTCTGTCTTGTTCCTTCTGTGGGTGACGGACTGTTCAGAGGTTGGGAGTGGGAGATTAAAATGTGGCTGCACACTTTAGAGAAGGAGAGGTTTCCTCTCCCTAGAATCTGGGCTGGCCTGCCAGCTTGTTGAGCAGCACAGTTGGGCAGAAGTGATGCTCCGGAGGCCAGGCCCGAAGAAGCCTAGTAGAGTTGGGCAGGCCTGTCAGAGTCCCGAGTCCCTGTAATAATTCAGCCACCACGAGGCCCTAACTACACGGGATGGGACGGAGGGAAAGGATTAGCCCAGCTACCCAGTCTTCTAGCCGTTCCTGCCAGGGGCCTGTAGGGGACGCATGGACCCTCCAGACTAGCTTGGCCATCACTTGAGTGTCTCCAAGTGGCTCCAGTGGTGCTCCAGGGGCAGAAACTTGCCCAGCTGAGCTCTGCTTGAATTCTTGTTGCAGAATTGTGAGCTATAATAAGATGGTGGTTTTAAGTCAAGTTTTGTGTTTATGGTTTAACTCCTTCTTCCCTCCCCCCATTTTGATGCACTTGGAAACAAAACTAGGATATGGAACTTTACTGCACTAACAACTACGCATGTATGCTGCCTAAAAACGAAATACAGTCTAGAAAGTTTTGATTATTTTTTCTAGTTGATTTCTCAGAAATGGTGGTATCATCAAGAACTGTCTTCGGAGTGGTTTTTTAATGCTACTCTCTTCTCTGGACTTCTCCCTCAGGATGGTCACTTCTAAGGGTGCTCCCCCGCGAGGCTGGATGAGGGGGTAGGCTGTGATCTGCTTAAATTCCTTCACTTCCTCTTTCCTCACCTGAGATCTTAGGAGAGGAGGAGTCTTGGCGCCCAGTTTCTGAGCCTCTCGTTCGTGACTTCTTTGCTCTGCAAATTCTCGCCCTCGAGTCATGCGATCTCGATGTTTCTGCATCTGCTCTTGCGCCCATGCCACCTGGTGCTGTCTGGTTTTAGCTTTGGATCTTCTCCTGATGTTTTCCATCTTTTCATCCTTCAGGGTGAATGTTTTGGGGGAAAGTATTTCACGTGGACTCTTCTGAGGAAGCAGCCGATACTTGTGGTCTTGGAGGCCTCTAGCTCGCTCTGCACGGTGGATGTGTCTCCTTATCTGGTCCAGCTCCCTCTCAGACACTAGATAGTCCCATCTTTTAGCATCACCTGAGGTTTCAGTTTGTATTCTGTTTTCCTCTTCCTTTATGTCAAAGTCCCCTTTCGGAACCATAACGTATTCCCCAGCATCTTCCAGCATTTCTTGATGTTGTTGACAGTAGTGCTCCTCCACTTTGGCAAGCCACAAGTCAAAAGACAGTTTATGTGTGTGAAGTGTTTTTCTCTCCTGCTGAAACTGGACTGTTTCCTCACGTCTATAGAATGGACGCCACCCAACCGCTGGTCAGAGGGACGGATCAGAACTGTTTAAGTCGGCTGCTCTCGGTCAGTCCGTGGCACGGATCTCAAGTGGCAGCCAGCCGGCCTGGCACTCCCACACCATGCTCACTCAGCCCCTTCACTCGTCTGGTCCTGCTCTTCACCTGCCTCTCCCCTCCGCAGGGTCCCTCCTAGTTGAAGCCTTGGCCTTAGACTTCCTCGAGGAAACAGAAGCAGTCACTCAGGAGCACCCTCCCCATCACAGCTGCCACCACCACGTTCTCCCAGACCCGTCTTCCTGCCTTCCCAACACTGCCCCTCCGAGACCAAAGCCAGTCTTGCACCTGTGCTCCCTGAGCCTCCAGAGCTTCAGTTGCAAATGCTCAAGTTCCCTTTCCTGCTTCAGCAAAACGTCCGCTACTGGGTCATCCCGTCAGCGCGACGCTATGCATCAGCCTGCATCGCCTTTGAACAGAGAGGAACCCTCTCAACTGCACCTCCTCTCCAGCCTGCACTGCCTTTGCTCCCCTCCACAGCGTGACTTGAAGCACTTACCTACAACCCCTTCTACTTCCCCGCCTCTTAGGTTCCTCTCAGTCCTCTTTGGCCGGGTTTTTGTCCCCATTTTTCACCCTTCTTTGAGACTGCTCCCATCTAGGTCACAGGTGACTGCTACCCGGACAGACTCGGTGCTCCCACCTCTGTCTTGTCACACTGACCTCTCAGCAGCTTTCTCTGGAGGTGACCATGCTCCTCCTCCAAATACTTTCCTTCTGGCTTCCAGGCTGTGGACAAGGGCATGTGACTGAGGCCAGCTTGCATCCCTCCCTATCCCAGCTATTAGCTGAGTGTCCCCAAGTGACTGACTAACTCTCACTCTCTTCCGACTTCATGGCCATTCCCTCCACCCGCGTTGCTGGTTCTGTCTTTCAAATGGAATGCCGGGAGGAGAGCGGAGAAATTGTCACCTGAGATAGAGCAGTCACAGAGGGGGCTGCTGGGAAGGGACAGTCTAGACTAGAGCATGAACTAGGTGGCCTCACAGGGGTCCGGCTAGAGGGGGAAGAGGAATGGACAAGGCTGCCTGTGCCTGCCTCAGGCCCACATAACCTTTCCTTGACTCTCCCTGGAGTGTTGTCTTCAGTCTGCCCTTCTGAGTCCTGTCACTTCTAACCTGAAAGCACCCTGCCCTGGGGTGGTAGCCTCCCTGGCTTCCCTGAACCCACACTTCTCCCTCTGCCCCAGCCGTGTCACACAGAGGCAGTGACCTTGGCATTCTACAGATCTGAGCCCGTCACTTTCCTGCCTTGACCGTCCGAGTGATGTTCTAATCTGGTTTCTGATCACCTCTCAGTCGACCACTCGCTCCCCTGCCGCAGCTACACGACTTCCTGTTCCTCAAGAGCCATGCTCTTCCCCACCTGAGTCCTTTCACCTGTTCTCCCTGCAGAGTCGCACACGAGGTCGAAGCTCTGCCTGTGGCACTTACACGTCACGTCCTCAGACCTTCCGCATACGCATTCAAATATAACCCCATCCTTTCATGACACTTAGAGTTGTGGTAACAACACGCTTCATGTCGTGGTCCCTCACTCGCCAGCCTGGGGAGGACACAGGCCAGCAGTGGTGCTCAGTGAGCCCACAGGACTGGCAGAGCCCCAGGCCCTTTTCACGTTGGTGATAACTATCACTGTGTTACTGGCTCCCAAATTCACAGTATATGCATTTCCTCACCTTAATCTTCTTTTCTAGTGGGGACTAGGAACCTACTGCAATTCGAGGATCTTGAGTTCTTTTGGCCCAGGCCAATCTAGAAGATCAAAAAGAGAAGTTATGCTAGATTTGGAGCAGGGTCTCAGGAAACAGGCTCTAACGTGAGTTGTATTCGGGAATTGATTTGGGACTGACTTTTCATGTTTCTCTTTCCCTCTCCCCCATCTATTTCTTAAAAAAAAAAAAAAAAAAAAAAAAAAAAATTTAAGAAAGAAAAGTTATAAAAGTAAGTAAATACGGATATTTTATGCTTAAATGAAAGAATTTCAAACATCAAGTTATGACAGTGGTTCCTATTTCATAGAACTGAAAGGAAATTTCAGTCTGCATTTTAATCGCTTGTTTTCTAAACCCTAAAAGATCCTACTTTGTAATACCACTCAGATGTCAAATTCATGTGATATTAGTTCAGTCAAAACTATTACATTACCTAGACGTGACGGCATCATCCTACCATAAAAGTTCCTCACACAGGACAGGCATACCTCATTGCATTGCACTTCACAATGTTGTGTTTTTGTACAAACAGAGGAAGACACTCCACTAGCAAAAGACTCAGACTTGCCTTATAACGGTGTCTGGAACCTGACCCACAGTGTCTGAGGTGCGTGTGCTTGTGCTCACTGACTATGAGCCAGGCACTGTGTGAAGTGCTAAAAGGCTCCTGTGAAAGCAGAATAAAAGTCTCTTGTTTGGCCAAGAAAAACATGCATTTCTTTTTTATATACATATATTTTTATTGATTTCAGAGAGGAAGGGAGAGAGGGATAGAAACATCAATGATGAGAAGCATTGATTGGTTGCCTCCTGCACACCTCCAAACCTGGGCATCGAGCCCACAACCTGGGCATGTGCCTGACTGCAGTCGAACCCAAGACCCTTCAGTCCGCAGGCCAATGCTCTATCTACTGAGCCAAACCAGCTAAGGCAAAATATGCATTTCTTAATTAGAGCCTCTTGAAGGAATCAGCTTAATGAAAATAAAACTTAGAGAGAATCACTTGGACTTAAAAGTACTTGTCATTTAAATACTATGTTGTACATTGTTTCTCTTTCATGAGAAGAGAAACTGGGAGGATAAAGAATGTTTATAAGCCAGGGAGAAAAAGAATATTTTTGATAAGCAAATCAGGTTGAAACAAATTGAGCAAGACTAGACTTTGCCCTAACATGAGCAAAAGATGGCCCGAGTTGTTTTTCTATGATAAATGTAAAAAGGACTTTATATTTTCATACACAGTATTTTATCATACACCTAATTTTAATTCTTTGTCAGAAATCATGAAATGGGTTTAAATAGTTATGAGAAGTCCTGCCTGGGGAAGATGATGATTGCTGAACCAATATTAATACGTTATTATTAACCAAAGTCTGTAGTTTAAGATTCACTCGTGTTGTACATCCCATGAATTTTGACAAATTTATGACAGGTTTCCATTATTATAATTATATAGATCTGCTGGCCATTTCTAATTGGGTTTTTATTGCTGAGAACTGCAGTTGAGGTTTTATTTTTTTTGCTTGGGATCATTTTAATTTCTGTGGAAGGTTAAGGTCTGTGCCTGGCTCACTTGGCATGTGGATCCCAGTTGTTGCAGCACCATTTGTTGAAAAGATCATCCTCTCTCCAGTGACTTCCCTTTGCTCCTTATCCAAGATCAGCTGACTGTGTAGGGATCTCCTTCTGGGCTTTTGTGGTCTGTTCCCTCGTCTATGCCTGTTCTTTCTCCACCATTCGATCACACTAGTTTCATAGTAAGTTTTAAGGTCTGGTAGTGTGAGTCCTGACTTTTTCTCCTTTAACACTGTTTTAGTTATTCTGAGTATTTTGCCTCTCCAGATAAATTTCAGGATCCTTTTGTTGAGATCCACAAATAACTTGCTCAGATTTTGATTAGGATTCATTGACTCAAAAGATCAAGTTGGGAAGAAATGACATCTTAACAATATTCATCTTCCTATAAATGAACATGGATTGTCTCTTCATTTTACACCTTTGATTTATTTCATCTGAGGTTTGTAGTTTTCCTCATATATACTACCGGTAGGTGTATTGGTTAATAATGCAGATATTGTAATTAAAGGAAACACAGTAATTTTAAGAGAAACATCAAAAGAGCTTTATTCAAAGTAACGTCCATTGCTAGCTACACATTTCCCTCATCTTTCAGGCAATTTGTGGACACTGTTCTTGTTTGGAGGCAGACCATTCAGAGACCCAGTTGTCCACTACTTTGTATATTTTGAGGTGCTGCTCAGAAAGTGCGTGTGCCATCGATCAGACCAAGTGGTCATCAGAAGAAGCAAGGTCTGGTGAATATGGTGGGTGGGGTAATACTTCCCTGGTTTTAAAGTGTGTAATGGTGTGTCATCATGAAGCAAAATTACTTTGCTGTGACTTCTGGCACATTCTGGTCGTTTCATGATCAAAGTGTGATTCAAATTAATTATTTGTTGTCAGTAGTGATCAATAACATTTCACCTGGTTGTAGAAGCTAATAAAATACCACACCTTCCTGATCCCACCAAACACAGAGCATTGTCTTCTTTCCAAAGACATTTGGCCTTGTAGTCGATGTTGATGGTTGACCTGGATCAACCCATGATGTGCATTTGGAATTCTCAAATTCACTTTTCATCGCCATTCACAATTCCATGCAAAAAAGACTTTCATGCCGTTGAAGCAACATTTTACTGATGACTTTTCAGTTTCCCATTTGTCTTGAGTTGATGTGGCACCCATTTTCCTTTCTTTAAAATCTTTCCCACTGCTTGTAAATGATTGTTCGCTGAGCAACGTTTAATCTTTCTTATGTTCACCATAAGCTTCCTGAAGTATTCAGCAGCACTTTTCTTCAAAATAATGAATTAAAACTTCCCGTAAATGCTTTTTGGCACAAAATTTGACATTTTTAAGGAAAAATATCTATAATGTTAACACCTTCAGAAAATTTGAAGTTTTGAAGCTTGTCAGTACAACAAAATAGCATACATATCAAATGGTATATATATCAATATATGTGTAACTCCATCTATTGAAAAAAATCCGCATTAACCTGTACACCTAGTACCCGTGGTTGGCAAACTGCAAGCCACATGCGGCTCTTTGGCCACTTGAGTGTGGCTCTTCCACAAAATACTGTGGCCTAGGCAAGTCTATTTTGAAGTAGTGTTAGAAGAAGTTTAAGTTTAAAAAATTTGGCTCTGTTGACT
Organism: Vespertilio murinus; assembly: GCA_963924515.1. Classification (NCBI taxonomy): domain Eukaryota; kingdom Metazoa; phylum Chordata; class Mammalia; order Chiroptera; family Vespertilionidae; genus Vespertilio; species Vespertilio murinus. The sequence continues at coordinate 500,054 of OZ004714.1, read as the reverse complement.
AATGAGTTTTCTGACCATTGACCTAGATTTTGTACATATTGTGTTAGATTTATACCTAATTATTTCTTTTGGTTTTTTTTCTGGTGCTAATGTAAATGGTATTGTTTATAGATTCAAATTCTAATCAACGTTTTATCTTGCAACCCTGCTATCATTGATTAGTTCCAAGATACTTTTATTGATCCTTTGGGATTTTTCATTTGGCCAATCATATAATTTGTGAATGACAATTTTATTTTTTTCCTTCCCAATATTATACCTGTATAAAGGGTATTATTCCTTTTATTATTTATTGCATTAGCCAGTTCCAGTTTGATGTTGAATAGGAGTTATAAGGGGACATCCTTTCACTGTTCCTGATCTTACCAAAAAAGCATCTAGTTTCTCACCATTAAGTATGATGTTAGCTGTCATTTTTTGGTAGGTGTTATCAAATTGAGGAAGTTCATCTCTATTCCTAGTTTGCTGAGATTTTGTAATGGCTGTTGGATTTTGTCAAATGCTTTTTCTGCATCTACTAATATTTTTCTTCTTTATCTGAATGATGCAATTAAACCGCTTTTGTAAGGTTAAACCAGCTTTGCTTAACTGAAGTAAGTCCTACTTGGTGGTGGTGTATAATTCTTTTATACAGTATTAGATTCCATTTACTAATATTTCATTGAGGATTTTTGCATCTGTTCACTAGAGATATTGGTTTAGTTTTCTTTTCTTGTCTTTGGTTTTTGTATTATGGTAATGCTGGCCTCATAAATTAGTTAGAAAATTCCCTTTTCTGCTATTTTCTGGAAAAGACTGTAGAGTTGGTAGAATGTATTCCTTAAATGTTTGATAGAATTCATCAGTGAACCCATCTGGCTTAGTGCCTTTTTCATAGATCATTAATTATTGATTCCATTTCTTTAGATATAGGCCTATTCAAATTATCTACTTCTGTGGGGTTTGGTAGATCATCTTTCAAATAATTGATTCATTTCTTCTAGGTTATCATACATATGGACATAGAGTTATTTGTACTATTCCTTTATTAGCCTTTTAATGTCTATAGGAGAGTAGTGATAGTCCTTCATTCATTTCTGACATTGATAATTTCTTTTCTGTTTTTTTCTTAATTCACCAGAGGCCGGGTGCATGAAATTCATGCACTTGGGGTGGGGGGTGTCCTCAGCCTGGCCTGTATGTTCTCCCAGTCCAGGAGCCCTTGAGGGTTGTCTAATTGCACTCGCCAGCCATGAGCCTGGCTTCTGGCTGAGTGGTGCTCCCCACGGGAGTGCACAGACCACCAGGGGGCAGCTCCTACGTTGAGTACCTGCCCCCTGGTGGTCAGTGCACATCATAGCGACTGGTCTTTCCGCCATTTGGTCAATTTGTGTATTGGTCTTTTATCATATTGGATTAGTCTTACTAGAGTTTTATCAACTTTATTGGTCTTTTCTTGATTTTCTATATTCAATTTCATTTATTTTTGCTTTTTGTTCTTTGCTTATTTAGGATTTAATTTGCTCTTCTTTTTCTGGTTTCCTAGGGGCTTATGTTTGAGATCTTATTTCAATTATATGCATTCAGTACTATAAATTTCCTTCTAAGCTCTGCTCCTGCTGCATCCCACATTTTGATAAGTTGTCTTTTCATGTTCATTTAGTACAAATTATTTCTCAAGTTCTCTTGACACTTCTTTGACTCAAGTGTTTAGAAGTGTGTTGTTTAATCTCAAGCATTTTGGTATTCAACTGTTACTAGTTTTATTCCATTGTGATCTAAGAGCATACTTTGTATTATTTCTATTCTTTTAATTTAAGGTGTTTATGACCCAGAATATGGTCTGTTTTGGCCAATGTTCCATGTGAGCTTGAGAATAATGTGTATTCTCCTATGTTTAATAAACTTCTGTGGATGTCAAGTTAGATCCAATTGATTGATGGTATTTACGTTCAAATATGTCCTTATTGAGTTAATGCCTGATGGGTCTAAATTACTGAGAGTGGTGACATTTCTATTAGTGAACTCATCAATTTCTCCTAGCAATTCTATCAGTGTTTGCCTCACATATTTTGCCACTCTGTGCTAAGTGCATGTACACTAATGATTGTTAGGTATTCTTGGAGAATTGATCCCTGTATTATGTAATGCACCTTTTTATCCCTAGTTTTCCTTGCTCTGATAGTTTACATTGTTTGAAATGTAGCTACTCCAGCCTTGATTAGTGTTAACAATATATCTTTCTCTGCCTTTTTTTAAATCTGTTTATAAATTTAAATGGGTGTTTTGGGTAGATAATATATAGTTGGGCCTTTTAAAAATCTAGTCTGATAATCATTTTATTAATATGTTTAAAGTGATTGAAAATTAATTGGAATAATTAAAAACAAAGTTAACTATTACTGGCAATTTTAAAATAAAAAGACATTCTATTAGTGCTGCCACCCTACCCCCCAAAAAGGGGGAAACTAAATGAAGGTTTATATTTTCTCATTTGGGCCTCAAAGATGAAAATAGTCTCGGATTTTAGCAAAATAAAGATATTCAGGAATTGCTGTCCTACGTTAAGTCCAGACACATCTTTTCCTCTTTAATCCACTTTAACCACCTTTTCTTCCTCTACTTAACTAGCTGTATGACCCTGGGCAAGTTATTTAGCCTCTCTGGTCTGTTTTCTGTGCTGTGAACTATCAGGATCAAATGAGTAAAACATATGCCTAGGACTTTGGACATTATCATTATTCAAGATTGGGGGTAAGCCCTGGAGTGCCCTGCTGGGGTTGGTTTAGGGCAGCCCTGGGCCTGTTTGGCTGTTCTCTCCGGCCTGCGGAGCCGAAAGAGAGGAGGGTTCTCTTGCTCTCCCCTCTGCTCCTTCACCAGCAGCCCAAAATGAGAGTGCCAGGATGATCAGGTTGCTTTTGTTCCGGCCCTCCCGTCCAGTGTAAGAACCCATTGTGGCCCTCGAGTCAAAAAGTTTGCCCATCCCTGGTTTAGGGTGTGGGATAAGGTTGGGCAGAAGTGAAGTGGGACAAGAATATAAGACTAAAAAGCCCCAGATCTCCTACTCTTTGTATGAGTATTGCATTCTGCTGTTACATTTCACAGGCCCTTTCATTCAAAATGAGAGCTGAGCCAGGAAAGAACTGGGAAAAAGCAAATCTGTTATAATTGAACAAGATGGATGAAGTCTGTCTTAAGAATATGGTATCTAGCAAGAAGCCTTCAAGTAAGGAGCTGGAGTGGAGAAGCCAAGAGGGGCCTGTACCCCACATACCTACCCCTTGTTCTGTCCCCATTGTGTGCGGCACAAGTGATGCTGAGCAACCTAACAGGTCACTGGTCACCAAGAGTCTTCACCTTAACTAGGCACATACCCAACAGGGTGCGCCTGGCTTCACTTTTTTAAAGTGCTGCCATAAGAAAATGAGCTTTTAAAAAAAAAATGAGGTTTATTACAGACTCGTAATAGGACGGGCGGGCGGGCTTAAATGGTCTGTGCGCACAAGGTAAAGATGAAGGAATATTACCTTGTTGGACACTCATTTTTGTACTTTGTCCTGGACTGTTCCTCTCTAGAAGGTCCTCTTAGAACTGGAGGCCTATGGGCTGAGTCTGAGTTTCGTTTGGCCGCACTGTTCAAGAAAATCCATTTAAAGAAACATTTTAAAAATCGTATGAAAAACTCTGGATTTCGAGCTTTTCTTTATGGTGACGTCGGGCTTCTAGCGGCCCGGGGCAGCGGCGGGCTCTGGCCGGTCCCCTCAGAAGCGCCCGTCGCCCGCCCGGCCGCGGGCACCGACCCGAGCGCCTGCAGGTTTGCAAGAGCTCGAGGTGGTGACACGGCGGTCCGGGCCCGTCTGAGGTGGCAGCTCTCAACCGAGACCACAGGCCCCGCCGGAGGGGAGCCGCCGGAGGGGCGCTGGTGCCGCCTGCGAGGGCAGCGGGGTGCGGCGTCCACCCGCCGACGCCGGGCGGGACGTCCCGGCCCCCGGGGAGGCGCCGGAAGAGGCGCGGGAGCCGCCCCGCCGCGGGCCCCGCGCTCCCGAGGCGGCCCGGCGCCAGGAGGCGTGGCCAGCGCCCCCCCCCGGCGGCGGCCATGGCCTCGGTGGTGGAGTACAAGGGGCTCAGGGCCGGCTACCACTGCGGCTACTGCGACGCCGCGGCGGGCAAGGCGTCCTGCGGTGAGTGTCCCGCCGCGCGTCCCGCCCGCGCCAGCCCCGCGCGGGGAACGCGCCGCCGGCTCCCCACTCCCGCTCCCCCCTCCCCGCTCGCTTCTTCCCACACCGTCTCCTCACGCTCCGTCCCCGCCTCACCCTCACCGGAGACGGCGGCCCCGGGGCGGGAAGGGGCGGCAGAGGCCGAAGACTGCCTGCCCGGGGCCAAGATGGCGCGGGCGACGTCAGCGCCTCCGCCGGCGCGAGGCGCGGGGCTTTGTGGGGCGGCTGCGGGCGACGCGGTGCATTGTGGGTCACCAGTGGGCCGAGAGCGAGGGGGCGGGGGAGAGGTCTGGCCGGAGGCGTCCGGGCGGCGCGGTGCACTGTGGGGCGGCGGCGGCGGGCTGAGGGGCTCCGGGCCTGAGGCGTCCGGGCGGCGCGGGGCATTGTGGGGCGGCGGCGGGCTGAGGGGCTCCCGGCCTGAGGCGTCCGGGCGGCGCGGTGCACTGTGGGGCGGCGGCGGGCTGAGGGGCTCCCGGCCGGAGGCGTCCGGGCGGCGCGGGGCACTGTGGGGCGGCGGCGAGTCGGGCGGGGGGCGTCGCGGCCATGGCCTCCTGCGCCGCCCTGTCGTCCAGCCTGGTGGAGTACTTCGATGGCGAGGACTTCTACCGCTGCGGTTACTGCAAGGACGAGACGGGAAGCCGCTCCAATGGTGAGCGGGCGGGGAGGCGGGCCGCCGGGCGGCCTCGGCCTCGGGGTGGGCTCGGGGTCGCGGCTCCTCGGCTCGGCGGGACCCGGCCGCCGCCCCCCGCGGCTGTCAGGGTGAAGCCGGCTGCGCCGGCCTCCGCGGCGAGGCCCCCGCGCTCGTCCGCCCCGCCGCCCTGGCGTGCGAGCCGCCGGGACGGTGCGCGGGTGCCGCGGCGGGTCTGTGGCGCGGGCCGGCCCGCGGGTGCCGAGGGCCGGAGCGTCCCCGCCGCCGGCGCCGGGAGCCCAGGGCCGGGAGGAGACACGGCGGCCGCGGCCCGGCGTCCCCCCCGCGAAAGCCGCCCGGAGCCCGGAGCCCGGAGCCGGAGCCCCGCCAGGCTCCGCGGCGGCGGCGGGTCCCGGGTTGTTGTTTGTAAACAGCGCGGCGGCGGTTCCCCCCGGGCCTCCCCGGCGGGTGGGAAGCTCGGGCCCGGGAACCCGGCTGTGGAAGGGCCCGCAGGCGCCCGCGGCCGCCCGTCTCCTCAGGAGAGGCCTGTGGGGGGCCTTCTCCTCAGGAAAGAGCCCGCCCCGGGCGCCCGGCCGCGGAGGAGCCGCCCCCGGAGCGGAGGGAGCGCCGCGGGCACCGAGCGGCGGGCGGTCCCGGGAACGAACGGGGTGCAGGACACGGACCGCGATTCCCAGAAGGAGAACCGGGTGACGGCGTTGGCCTGAGGCTGGTGGAGGTCCGCCCCCGCCCCGGCCTTTCCCGTGGTGACTGTGACGGGTGCGGCGTGGAAAACTAACGTTTAATGGCTTTTCAACTACCCCGGCGTCCCACCGGGAGGGAGTGCTGGCCAAGACGCCGTGTCACGGTCTGGCGGGAGAAACCTGCTTCCGTCTGGGGGGTCAGGCTTCCTTCCCGGCTCCGGCTCCCGGCTCCCGGCTCCCGGCTCCCGGCTCCGGTCCGCCGGGGGTGCCGTCAGGCTGCTGGGTTCTGAGCGCCCGCGGGCTCAGGCTCCGGCGCCCTCTGCCCGCACCTGTCCGCGGGCCGGACGCATTTACTGTGACCACAGGAACACCCACTCGTTTTAATGGGCTCTCAGAGGCTTCGTTTTTTACGGCTGTGTGATTATTTCGCCGTGTCGGTAACCCATACATCTGTAATCACTTTCCTGTTCCTAGGCACCAGGCCTACTTTTAGTTTTTGTAGTTAAAAGGAATATTATTACATGTTTTTGTCTTGTTTTTAGTGTAAACATATATAAAAATGGGGAGAATTCATATGCACAAGAAAACACTTGCTTTCTAATTTTTCTGAAGAGACTAGCTTATGTTGTTGGGGATGTTATTGTTTAAAGACGTGATGTAATCTGGTTGCACTAAGAAGCTGAATTTATGATGTCATGGAGACTGTCGACTAAGCCTGATGTACTAAATGTGATCGCTCTGGTGTGTGTGTGTTTTTTTTAATTAAGGAGGCTATATCATAATTTCCATTTGCATTAGGTCAAACCAACAAGTATAAAACATGCAAACTTTTGTTCCTCCAGTGTGACCTAGATTTTCTTTTTTTGCTTCTGTATTTACGTTTAAAAAAAACTGCTTTGAATTTAAGAAGTACAGAGTGCAGCCTGCAAGGTGACATGTTCCTTGTCTTTCAGGCATGTGGGCGCATTCCATGACAGTGCAGGACTACCAGGACCTGATCGACCGAGGATGGCGGAGGTAAGTGCTGGGGCGCAGGCGGCTCCTCTGTTCCTCAGGTTCTTAGGAGTGAGAGAAAAAATACTGTTTTCTCTTACAATGTTTTTCTGCTGCTGGGAAGAGGTTTAAGACTTTTTTGTCCCTTTATATAATGATTTTGTTCTCTCTGTTTTTAATGATGTTTACTAGGAAAACTTCAAATATACAGATATAGAAGGTACATTATGATGAAGCTCATGTATCTATCATTTAAGCTTCAGCAATTGTTAACATGTTGCCAGTCTTGTTTCATTGATTCTTTGTTTTTTTTAAGCACGGTATGTTTTTAAATATTTTTTATTATAAATTTATTGAGAGAGAGAGAGAAGCATCAGTGGGATAGAAAACATGGATCAGTTGCTCCATCCCACATTCACCCCAACAGGAGATGGAACTAGTAACCTTTTGGTGCATGGGACGATGCTCAGCCAACTGAGAGCCACACTGGCCAGGGCTCAACAATTCTTTTTGGTCCTTGCAATGGACTGAATGCTTGTGTCCGACCAAACTTTATAGCTTTGATCCTAATTCCCGTTTTAATGGTATTTGGAGGGGTAGCTTTTGGGAGGTGATTGGCATAAGGGTGGAGCCCTCATGAATGAGATTAGTGCCCTTTAAGAGGCACTCCCTGCCCCTTCTCCCATGTGAGGATGCATGAGAACAGGCGCCAGGAAGCTTGTCTTCACGAGACACTGACCTGCTGGCCTTGGTCTTGGACGTCCCAGCCGCCAGAACTGTGAGGAATACACTTCTGTTGTTTAGAAGCCACTCAGCCTGTAGCACTTCATGATGGCCGCCCAAGCGGCCTTCTCCCCCCACAAAATAATTTAAACCAAATTTCAGGTGTCATGCCAGTATGCCTGTAATAAGTGTGTTTTCTAAGAGAGAAGGGTTTTTTTCCATTTGCTATACCTTACAAAATTAATAATTCTTTGCCTGTTACCTAGTTTTGATTAGATTTTTCTGCTCATCTCAGATGTGTTTTTTTTAACAGTTGCTTTATTTGAATCAGGATTTCTTTAAGGCCCACACATTGCATTGCCTTGATGGCTAAGAGTTCTTTGGTGGTTATTTTTATGTGGATGATTTTAAAGTAACCGTTAGGTAAAGTTCCTGACACAAGTAGTATGAGCAGTGTTAAGTGCCCCGTGCCCATCAAGAGACCTGGGATTAAGCACAGCAGATGAAACTGCACAACTTCCCTTAAACTCAGTAACAACGGGGTTCAAAAGGAGACACAGGCCAGGTGCTGAAGGACTTAGTGTCCCTGATAAGGAACCTTTTTAAAGGCAGAAGGGGACAGCTGATGGCCTTTGTGTCCCACAGGAATGTGATGGCGCTTGAGGTTTGGAAGTCATCGTTTACATAGCAGAGAAGTGTCGGGGGGTGGTCCGATAGGCAGGAGACTGGTTCCAGGGTGATGCAGTGCTGGGGTATAGGCTCCGCAGTGGCAAGAGACAGGAGGAACGGATTGAAGGTTTATTTTATTTTATTTTATTTTATTATTTTTCAAAATATATTTTTATTGATTTCAGAGAGGGGGAGAGAGAGAAACATCAATGATGAGAGAGAATCATTGATTGTCTGCATCCTTCATGTCCCCTACTGGGGATCGAGCCCACAACCTGGGCATATGCCCCTGACTGGAAACGAACCCAGGACCCTTCAGTTCGAAGACCAATGCTCTGTCCACTGAGCCAAACTGGCCAGGGCTGAAGGTTCATTTTAGAAGCAGAAAGATTGCTGACAGGAAATAGAGCCCATTAGAGGGAGGAGTCTGAGATGACTCCTCGGTTCCTGGCTCGGGAACTGAGCTGAACTGAATGTTTGTTTGGGCTGCCATAACAATATGCCACAGATGGGCCAGCTTAGCAAAGATTTGTTTTCTGTCAGATCAGGAGGCTGGAAGTTCAAAACCAAGGTGTCCAGAGCTCTGGTTTCTACTGAGGCCTCTCCTTGGCTTACACATGGCTGCCTTCTCCCTGTGTCCACACACGGCCCTTCTTTTTGGGTGGGCTTCCCTGGTGTTTCATCCCTTTGTTTCCATTTTCTTTTCTTATGGATTATGGCTCATCTTAGTGGCTTCTTTTTAACCCAGTCCCCTCTTTAAAGGCCCTACCTCTGAACACAGGCACCTTCTGGGGTGCTGGGAGTTAGGGCTTCCACGTATGAATTTCAGCCCACAGAGTCATGGCTCTGCCATTAGCTGAGCTCCAGAAAGCATGAAAGGAGCAGGTTGATGTAGGGTACTCTGTGCTGTTGCTCCTGGAACCCCCAAGTGTGGCTATCACAGGCAGCCGCGTGCCTTGGTCCCACCGCCTCCAGTTGTCTCTGCCCTGCAGGGAGGATCTGGGTGGTGGCTCAGGCATGGAAGGGATGGCAGTGCCGCTGAGGAGGTGACTGGATTGGCCTGGGAGTGCAGGGTGGCAAGGTCTAGCAGGAGAAGCTGGCCTCAGCACACCCACATTGCAGGACGTCACTTAGGAGGAGTCACTGAACCTAAATGCCTTTCTGTGCTATTGATTAGATTTCCCCCCAATTAAGTTTGTGCTTCTATAGTAATCTACTTTGGTATATGTGAGAAATATGTAAGAAATTAACAAAACTATTTTTACAATTTTAGAAGTGGGAGATATGTGTACAAGCCTGTGATGAATCAAACATGTTGTCCTCAATACACTATAAGGTAAGAATTTTGATTAATAGAAAGAGGCTCCATAATATGAAGATTGTGTACTTTTTTTAGTAGAGTCTGCTTATTTTAAACGTTAATTTTCATTCTAAGTAGGCCAGGCTGAGGGACCCCGGGGATCGGGCCGAAACAGGCAGTCAGTCTGACATCCCCCGATGGGTCCTAGATTGCTAGAGGGCACAGGCCGGTCCAAGAGACCCCACTCACTGGTGCACAAATCCGTGCACTGGGCTCTACTATAAATATATGAAAAAATAGCCTCTTCGTTGGCAGTGTAGTCAGTGATACCATGGAATACTGGGAAAAGAATGGTAAATACTCAAATTACTTTTAGATACCAAATTTTTATAGGTTTAGCTCAGGGCTTTCCCCTGTTCTAGCATGTAACTTCACACTACGTACGTTCTGGCAGTGCGAGGTCAGATTTGGGGGAAGAGGAGCAGCAGGAGGGCTCAAACCTGAACTGCCACATGCATCCCAAGCTCACTTTCCTTCACTAGAAAGCTTAATCTGGAAAGTCTTATTTTCCTACAAAGTATTCAGTTTTTGATAATCTTTTGGGTTTACCCTCTGCCCCCTTCACCACATCCTAATATGAAAAGATTTTCTCTCTCTGGCCAGGTAGCTCAGTTTTCTTGGTGCCTCTCTTTGTAGCAGGCCCTCCTCAAGTGTCTAGCAATTCAGCTTTCCAGGGCCCCATTGGGAATCCCGTGTCCCCGTGCGGGTCTTGCTTACTGTGGGCTTTGAGCAGGGGATCTGGCGGGGCTGTTCTGTTGGGGTTCCCCATTGTCAGTGCTTTCAGTTCTGATCACCCCCAGGAGGTCTCAGTATGGTCCATCGCTCCCCACGTGCTTGTGGCCCTCGTGGAGGCTCTGTCTCCCTCTCCTGAAACTGCAGTTTTCTACTGGGTTGTGAGGGCATCCTCTGTACAGGGCCGGGGAGGGCACCTGACATCCAGCTGCTTCCAGAACCTACTTTCAGGGCTCTTCCCACTTGTAGGTACACCTTCTTGCATATCCCTGTGGTGTCTGACGCGGTAGCAGCAGCCCCTGGGACTTGCATGGGTAACGCACAGACCGTGGGGTATCCTTTGGGCTTCTCTCACTGTTGGTTCCAGTTAACTCCTTTGGCCCGCTCAGTCAGCCGCCACTTGTACTTCTGCTTCCCAGCTTCTAGCATTTCTCCCACCCCGTTTTTCCTAGTGGGTTATGTCTTTCCCCCTAACCCTTAGTTTTAGTGAGATTTGAGGTGAAGTTAGAGCAGTGGTTCTCAACCTTTCTAATGCTGTGACCCTTTTTTTAATACAGTTCCTCATGTTGTAGTGACCCACAACCATAAAGTTATTTTCATTGCTACTTCATAACTGTAATTTTGCTACTGTTATGAATTGTAATGTGAATATCTGTGTTTTCTGATAGTCTTAGGCGACCCTGCTAGCGGTTCTCAACCTGTGGGACCCTTACAGATACTTACATTACTATTCATTAACAGAAGCAAAATTACAGGTATGAAGTAGCAATGAAATAATTTTATGGTTAGGGGTCACCACAACAAGAGGAACTGTATTAAAGGGTCGCGGCATTAGAAAGGTTGAGAACCACTGGGTTAGAGGCTACATTAAGCCTTGCCTTTATCCAGAAATCCCAGGCATAAGTGTTGCCTCAGTATACTGGATACTGTCCACAACTGTTCATTTCTTCAGAGTTTGAGTTTATAAATATTTATTTTGCTTTCCTAGGTGCCAAGCTTTACAGTTTCAGCCATCAAAATCTCACAAGAAGGTTTTGAAAAAAATGTTGAAATTTCTGGCTAAAGGGGAAATTTCCAAAGGAAGTTGTGAGGGTAAGATGAGATGGGGTTAAAACTGTTGACTTTAAAATGATGTCTCTTTACAGGGTTCTCACTTTCCTTCAGGGAACAGGGTCCTCACCACAGTCAGGTACCACTGTTTCTATGACGACAGTTACTCGGGAACAGCTGTTACAATTCCCTGGCCCCACATCAAGGGTGTGGCAAATGGATTCGAGGGCGAGTCTTGTTTGATGAAAGATTGAGGATCTTTTTGGAGATACAATGTTCTGGAGTTTATGGAAATTGTAGTTTTCATGTTTTGGCAGCTCTTCTCTTACTTGATCCCAGGAATTTCCTTGTGCCGCTCTGGAGGCCAGGTGCTCACGTGCTACTTGCATGTGATTGCAGACCCTTTGGCTATGAGTGAGGCTGACTGCAGTAGTTTCAGCGCCTGAAGTTCTGTTTCTCACTTGTCTGGTCAATTTTGAATTATGTGGGAATTTTTGTGTGTGTGTGATCACTAAATTTATTTGGGTATTAATGTAATTAGCTATTATTCAAAGTGATAAATTAAATTATGGTATCATCACTAAAATGCATATACACTCATTTCTTACAATATTATTTCAGAGTAGAGGTTTCACTGTGAATGTTCTTCAAAAGTTGCAGCGCGGAAAAGGCACCCTGCAGCCTAGCCAAAAATGGGCCACTTCATGGAGTACATTTGTAAATTCACAACTTCATGCCTTTGGAGCCAACATTTTCATCTGTACTGGTTTCACAGAAGCAGCAGGTTTCGGCTATTTGTTGACATTTGTTGTTTTGTTGGGCTGAATAGGTGCTTTTGTGTAAGGAGCTTTTTTAGCTACTTGTGTGGCTCTGGTTGTAACTCTCTTTCCAATTTCTTCTAAAACTGCTCTCCCTCCATAGTGTCACTTGACTCTTTGCTTTGGAATTAACTTCTGTGTCAGTGTTCTCCAAATCAGTGGAGGCCATCGAGCGTCGCAGCAGCGCCATGAGGGAGCGGGCGGGCAGGCGTGCCGGCCGCTGAGGAGGGACGCGGCGGGAATGGGAGGCACAGGGGTCCCCGGCGCCGTTAGGTCCGCACTCCGAGCCCGCACCGTGGGGATCTGGGGAAATTTTTTTAAGTGCATGAATTTCTTAAAGATAATTAGTAACATTTAGTTAACTGTGGTTACAGATACTTTGCATTTTCAGTTTTGTTACTTAAAAAACAAAAAAAAAACTCTTTTCTTATAGGCAGTGCCTAAATACATAAGTAAGAATTGAGAAGCACCCATTCTTCAAGCTCTTGCTTCCTTCTGCCCTAGGAAATGCCTCATCTTGGGAGCCTCCCACCCCCGTCTTAGCTTGTTAATTCATTCCCCAATTGTGCTCTGCTGCCTGCAATGTCCAGTCCCCTTTTTAAGCACTGGAGAGGCAGTGACCGCAAGACAGGGACGTGCTTTGCCCTCATGCACTGTCCATGTGGACCAGGATTCAGGACAGGCGGGAGCCGACGGCAGAGCTGGACAGCAAAGAGGCCAGAAGTCAGGTCACAGAGCGTCAGGGGCAGTTGGAGCTTTGGGAGCATCAAGATGTTGGCTGAGCTCTGCTTGTTGTTGTCTGTCGTGATCTTACAGGTTAAATGGATTTTTTTGGTTAGAATACAATCTGTTCAGTGGCTGGGAATCATGTTCTGAGTTTCAAAAACTAATATTTAGATATTGAAACACTGTAGAAACACTTTGAGAACGCTGTTCATTTCTAAAGTGATGGTTGCCTGCCCTTTTTGTGTTTAATATATGTTTTATTGTTGGTAGTACTACAGACATCTACCATTTATACACACACACACACACACACCCAGTTGCCTGTCTTTATGTAGTTTTTTGCTCGGTTCTTTATTTGACTTGTATAATTTTCTGAATTATCTACGTCTACAACTTAGTTAATAGGAGTGATGTATTCATTAGGGTAAAAGCTGTGACACAGAGACGCCAAATGCAGGGACTGAGCAGTGACAGCAGCCTGATCCTCACACAGCAGTCGGGTGGTGTGCCAGGCTGGCCATTCTGGGCTGCCCTCCGCATGTTCCCAGGGTGGCTCTGGTTCTCACTGACCCTGCCAGTGGGGAGGGGAAGTGATGGACGTTCAGGAACAAGGCACCTTTGGATTATCCGTTTGGTTCTGTTTTGTTGGTGGGAACGTGGTCCCAACTGGCAGAGGGTGGCAGTGCGGTCCCTTGCTGGGCTGCCCCGGTCCTGGCTGCCACTCTCTGCGCGGAGGACGGGAGGGTGGGCTGTGGACACCCAGGAGCTTCTGCTACGGAGGGTAGAGGACATGCTCCCCACCATGGGCCTTCACTGTGTCTGGCTGACGGACTTTGCTGCTGCTTATTTGTAGATGAGCCTATGGAGCCCAGCGTGGAGGATGCTGTCGCCGGGGACATGGCGCTAATCAATAGATTGGATCTACAGTGTGACCTTAAGAAGCTCGGCGATAACCTCAAAGACAGCTTAGAGAGGGAAGTGAAGAAGAAAGGAAAAAGCACCAAGAAAGAGGAAGCTAAGGAATTTACTCAGTCACCGGACAGGAACGAGGAGCAGGGCTCTGGGGAACCGTCCCACGCGGTGGAAGTGCACGCTGTTCCTAAGCCAGGTACCGCTCGCTGTCGCCGACGTCTTGTCAGGTGCCCCTTGGTGGTGGGAATGTGACCGGGTCCTCTCGTCAGCTGGAAACGAGAGTCACTCCTGAATCCACAAAACGGATCTGTTTTAGACCGCTTACTGCCTGGTTAAAACCACTGTCTAATAACCCTGACAGTAGCCTCATTATCCCCAAACACATTGAAAAGAGCGCCATTTCTTCTTACTACCGAAGGGCCCTCGAGGCTTGAGAACCAAACCTTTTTAGTGAAAAATGTGCATTTTTATTTTTGGTATTAAGTGAGACAAAGTAATTTTCGGTATTATGTCCACAGTATAGATGTCGTAAAATTCTTGTTTATCATTAGTTTTCTTTAGGCAATCATAATAAATTTTGATTTAAAAAGTTTAAGATTTTGATTTTTTTTAATTTCACTTTTAAAAAGATAAGATTTTTTCTATATTTTCACTTATAAAAATAATTAAGTTTAAAAGTTTTATTAAGCATTACATGGGTATATAATGTGCTTGTGTGCATGAATGTGTATACAATTCTTTTAACATTTTATAAAAATAATTTAGATTGTTTTTATGCTTCATTTCTCGAATTTGTTCTTATGTTTAAGAACAAAGGATTTTTAGTACTATTTAGTACTATTTTAGTTTTTCTTTGCTAAATATGTAAAAGCACAGAAAACTGTTTTTGTTGAATAGTGTGTTTTTTATGTAAGATTTTAATGGCATTTAAATTGATGTTGGCCTGAGATTTTAATCCTAAAAATGAGAATAAGCCATTAAAATATTTTGAATGATTTAGATAATTTCCTTCAACTTTTACTAGAGTGATAGGGTTAGTTCTTTTATTTTTAATTTTTTTATTATAAAAATTACTTGTATATCAGATTAAAAAGCCATTTTGAAGAATTTCAAACTGACACATGAAGACTGAATATTATAATGAACTTCCATGTCCCTCCCCTCATTTGAAAGAGTCACTGACTTACAGTTGATGGTCCTTAGGATTTTTGTTGTACTGATAGTATTACAGATATCTCCCATTTTTGGTATTACTGTTTCTATGACAACGATTACTTGTGAACTGCTGTTACTATTACACTGGCCCATATCACGGACGTGGGAAATGGTAAATGGCTGCCAGGAGGAGTCTAGCTTGGTATAAGGTTGAGAGTCATTCTCCATGTGTGATATCCTGGAATTGTGGGGTCCCAGATAGTTAAAACTTTTACCTTTTAAAGAGATTTGATTAAAATTCTGATTCACTAGAGCTAACTAATGGGACTCCTCAGGTAGGTGGGGAGAGACACAGTGTCAGCTGCATAAAGGTGTTTTTCGTGGAGAACCGCCCAGTGTGCTCTGGGATCAGCACACCTTTCTACGTGGGGCTGAGCATGTCTCTGTCCCCAGAGTCAGCCATGTCCGATTATGTTCTATCTACTCACAATGGCAGAGGGGAAGTAAAATATTTTTTAAAAAGAGAGATTTTCAACAATAAGAGCTGTCTGGAAAGTTCTGTGCCTCTTGACCTTCTTTAGCAATTCTTGCTTCCAAGGTAGAATTTTAAGATTAACTTTCGGCTCCACACCAGGACCCTCTCAGACACCTGCCCTGAAGCTCACCTGACAGCTGCATCTCTCTGGAGTCTGAGACGTGAAAAAACATTCCCAGAATCAAGTGTGATTGGTCCTATATTCTGAAATTCTTTTTAGGCAAAGGGGCAGATTTGAGCAAGCCTCCATGTCGGAAAGCAAAGGAAATCCGGAAGGAGAGGAAGAGGCTAAAGCTCATGCAGCAGAGCCCGGCCGGAGAGCCCGAGGGCTTCCAGGCTCCCCGGGAGCCAAAGACCAAACCCAACCAGCCCAAATCCCTGGAAGAGTTAATTTTTGAATCTTTACCAGAGGATGCGTCACATAAGTTAGAGGTATTTTGGAGAACATACAATGTTTTGTTTTGCTTTATTTGTTTTTTTGTTGAGTCCCTTGTATATTTTCATTTTAAGTTATATTAATCCATTGATACGTTTAAACAACGTATCAATGTTTGTTTAAACTGGGAAATTAAAGCGGATTGGATGGAGTAGCATTTGTGTTTACTAAGTTAGCTGCTACTTGAGAGAAACTTAAGATTAAAAAAATAGGCAGTTTGACTCAAGTTAACAAAGCAAATCCAGGTTTTTGCATGTTTTGCTGCATAAAGTTTCTGGCTTTCTGTATCCTTTGATTGAAATTTATTAGTTAAAGTGAAAAAAGCAAAAAATACCTATTTAAATTTCACGTTTGGCAGTTTTGGTTTAGATAGTGAAGGAGAAGTCGCTGAGGCGCATCACTGTTGTTCTGTCCTCCTGATCTTGGTCAAGCAACAGCCAGCAGTTAGGGCGTAACGAAGCAGTCCTCAGTCGCCCTCCTGTAACAAACCTCTCGCTACTTCCCCCAGCCAGATTAGCATGATAGAAATACTTTTAGAGTGCTCCTGTCATTTTTCCCAAATTGATTTACATTCCAGATTAAGTCTAGATTTTTCAGGATTCGTTTGGTATTTACTGTACTTGCCGGCGTATAAGACGATTTTTTGGCCCTGAAAAATATGCCTCCAAGTGGGGGGTAGTCTTATACGGCGAGTATATAACAAACTCTGTATTTTGAGTGGAAATGTTAGGGGGTCGTCTTATACGCCTAGTCGTCTTATACGCCGGCAAATACGGTATTTTTCAGGGCCAAAAAATCGTCTTATACGCCGGCAAATACGGTATACCTTGTTTTTCTAAATTGTGAGCCATGATGATACTATCATGTTCTCATACATGATTAGTAACTGCTCAGCCTTTGAGTTTATAGTTTAATGTCACCTAAGAACATTTCTGATCACTGAAGATTTGATATTAAAAGCTAACTTTAATACAGTGTAATGTAAACCTTAGGACAATACGTTGTCAGGTGTAACTTTTAACAGCTTTCACTCATACTTCCTGGCCACTCTGATTTTGTTCTTGACTTTCTCCTTCCCAACTTTAAGAAAGGCATTAACACGCTATTTTAAACATTTTATGAGGAGTCATTATTCTTTTGATCATAAATAGGAAGGCATTCAGGGCACCAGGCGTCTCACCTGGCTGTTTACAGTGGCAGCTTTTGCTTTTTCATGTAGTGGCTCCCGGGACAGATGGAGACCTGCTGCCCTGTCACCCTTTCTCCGTAGAATTACTTCTCGGCTTGCGTGACACAGGCCTTTTTGTGAGATTGCTTTTGATTTCCTGTTTTACTATCCTGTTCTGCTAACCCATTTTGACTGGTTAGTAACTAGTTAATATTAAAATAAACGTTAGCTATTACTGCTTGCAGTTACTGTTTTTAACTCTTCCCCATTTTACATATGAGTAATCTAGGTCACACCGGTTAACCTGTATATTGAGCACGACGGTGATGCTAAGGTTTGAGTGAAGGGAATCTGAGTTAGAGGCTGCATTTTTAGCCATGTCATAAAATAGGAGCACTCTGCTGTCTTTTACACTCATAAAAAAGGTGGTAAATTTAGCATTAGCAACAGCTCATCAGTGTGTCCAAAAATATATTCACATTTCCAGAGTTTCTGACTGGCTAACCCAGGTGAGTTGCTCACGGCTAGGATGGAAGAGTGTGTATTTGTGTCTGTTCCCTGAGTATCAGAAGTGTCCTGTCATTTACAAGAGCAGCTTCCATAATGGGGTCCCGGACTTCAGCTAGTCTTAGAATTGAGACAGGGTCCTCTGCCTTCTTAATGAGCCAGTACATTGGAGAAATAACTGTTTACATTTATTTACTAACTGGTAGATTTTAATGTTAAACTATTACATGTTTATGCATTAATGTTTGTATTGGAGCATTTGGTTCTTTTTGGGTGGGAGTAATTGTTAATGTATATTCCATGGAATAAGCACATGAATTAATGGACACTGTTTTTAACTCCTTCTGAAGGTGAGGGTGGTGAGATCATCTCCACCAAGTTCTCAGTTCAAAGCCACAATGCTGGAGTCGTACCAGGTCTATAAACGATACCAGATGGTTATTCACAACCACTCACCTGATGAACCAACTGTCAGCCAGGTCAGCAGGCCAAGCACACGGAACTCTCCCTTCCACTCGATGTTCCTGTATGAACTCTCGGTTTACTTGTGGCGCATATTATTTATATGCTGTTTGCAGCATATCTGCAGAGACAGAACTGGATTGACGGACATTCTGAAAGTGCAAATTGTGCCTAGTGCCAGTCGTATGATTTCAAAGTGGAAAAGGAACACACAAAATGAATTATCTTTAATTAAAACCACTACATTTAGATGCATTTATCTAAAAATAATAGAGGTCTAAGTAAAAAAATATTTGAGAAAAATGCAAAAATCCTTTGCATTTTATGGTAGACATACTTTGCACAACTGGTTAATACGCTCTCCCCATTTTCAAGTCACATGTAGAAGGGATCATTCATAGCAACTGCCTTACTCTGTTAATATACTGCCCAGACTCAACTGAGGAGAGTTAGAAACGTAAGATAGAGTATTTGAACAGAAGTCCTCATTGCTTATAATTTCATAAATCAAATTACCCAGGAAAAAGCTTTAGCACTTGCCTCGTGGTGGTGACAAAAGAAGTGGCCATGGCCATCAGCAGCCGCATTGACTTCAGGGTGTGCAGAAAACTGCGTAGGTGGGTCGAGGGAAACCCCAAACAGAGGAAGATCCATGTCTTGGCCTTTGTTAGTGTGAAGTTGGTGCTTCGAGTTGTATGCCGTCACCCTCCCAGGGTCACTCATTTCCTGGAGAACCCAGTGCTGCGCTTTGGAAGGGGAATTGCGGAGATCTTACTGGGCCTCCCTCACCTTCAGAAGCGCGTCCTCAGGCGGCGTGTTTCAATACGTGTGCTTGTATCTTCCTTGCTCTGAAGGTGAGGTTAGTGCCCGTCTCCTTTGAGGACCCAGAGTTCAAGTCGTCCCTCAGCCAGTCGTTTTCTTTGTATGTCAAGTATCAAATGGCCATACACCAGGATCCGCCCGAGGAGTGTGGGAAGACCGAGGTACCTTCCTTAAACGTTTCCTATGTGATGGGTTTGGGCGTGAAGAAGTAATATAATTTCTTATGCCACTTAATCTGCTCAGCGGAGTGTATAATACTCTACTTTCAGTGTGTGATACTGACTGTTATGAAAATGCGTTATATATGTCAACATTTTAAATCCTCTGGGAAAAGGATGTGTTCTTACACGATGTTCTGCCCAGGAACCAGGATGCAGTGTGTGTATCTGTTGTCATCAGGCCAAGTCAGCAGACGTCACTGCGTGCTCGTTACCGCCAGTCTTCGTGCCCCAAATCCTGCCTGTGCCGTGTTCTTCCTGCACATGCCTGCGCACCGTTCAATCTGTAGATCAGGCACAGAGGAGATGGGCAGCAGTGACTAGCTGTAACGTGGTGCCGTGTAGCAGGGAATGTAATAAAGTTATGTGAGCTTGTCTTTCTGATTACCAAGGGAGGAGCGTGTACGCCTGGATATGCTGGACACGGATGATTGGCGTCCTGGGCGGGCGGAACGGCATGGCGGGAGATGTCCTCACACCGCCCGGAGGGGTGTGCTGTGTACCACCTACCACTTGTTATTGCTGGGACTTCCCACTTGATACTTTTGGACTGCTGTTGGCAGTGGGTAACAATTCTTGGGGGTGCTGAGTAGCTCTCTGCTCCTATGGCCTGCAGCCCCTCTTACCGATGCCCTCTGGCTCCTTTCTCTCTGAGGGACACCCTGCTTCACGAGAGGATCTTCTCTAGACAAGATAGTAAATTGGGGCTCACTGATAGGCAACACCACGCACTGTGAGCTGCCTAGCAACCCTCTGTGTAAGGAGGTGTCACTGCTGCAGATGCTTCTATCGCGATCAAGGCTCTCCCAGGTGCTGTGCTTTTGTGGATGCTGCTTGCCACAGGAGTTCAGAGCATTGTGCACGCCTCCGGGTGCTCGTTTAGGGGAAGGCTGTCTTACATGAGGCATATGTGGTCAGACACTGCATGTGGTCATGAAAAGGAAGGTCACCTTGGGTCCGCCCTAACCTGGAGGAGAAACACAGGAGCTAATGGAATACTGGGTTGTGCGCGGCTCCAGCCAGCAGGTGGCGCCCTGGCTCCAGAACAGGTCTCCACTTTGATCAGAGCCAGCCCTCCCAGGAGGGGATACAGCCCTGTGTTTACATCCTGGGAAGAGGATACATGCTTTCCTTCTGCTGTTGGGTAGAAGCAGTTTGCATTGAGGCGTTGAATATGATAATTACAGATGATTGGGTGCTTGTGAAAGATTTAATTTTTTTGGAATTTAATTTACACTTTCAGCTTCGTTTCCCCTCTTAGTAGTCTTACTCTGTGTGTATGAAAAAAAAAATAGCTTAGGTTTAGAAAGTTACCACTGTATCAGACTGACAGTTCCTTCAGGTATGCAGGCAAACCTGTCATGTGCATAGGCATGCACTATTTTATCAATATCTAACTCATATAATGAAGACAAGCTCTCAGCATTTTGAAATATTTTTCATATTTCTTTAAGGTTAGAGCTAACTTAGCTGAATAAAGGAGAGGGCTTAGGCAATTATTGGTATTTTAATTCAATTAAAAAACCCACTTTTTATGACCAACTTCTAAATCAGGGTACTTTCATATTGTAATCCGTTTTAAGGTGTGTGAGAAATTTACTAATAGTTAAATTACCAAAGCTTTTGAATCACTTAAACAACTCAGAATAGCGGCTCTATTGTATTCTTAGCATAATGTTAATTTGGGGAGATGCAAAAGGGTGTGTGTTAAATAGCACTGGGAACATTTTTCCTTAAAGTTTATTTTGGTCAGTAATTTCCAGAAACTCGTCTCGGATCATAAAGCATCGCATTGTGCTTCAGAGACAAAGGGATCTTGGTGGTTGTGTAGGTCGACTCCTCCTGTTTGGAGAACGAGGCGATTTGTCCAAGATAACATGGGGGACCAATGGCAGAGCAGTGCCTTCAAGTTTAAGAGCTCTATACTGGGCCACATTTTACCGTGTGGCGAAGATGCAGTGGCCTGAACAATGTCTGTAGAATAACTGACACCAGTGAATGAGGTGTTCAGCATAAGCACATTTTCCAAGTAATTGAAACGTCTTCACTGCCAAGATTTTATGTTCTCAATTCGTGTGCAGCGACAGTCCTTCACGAACGCATGGTAGTGCTCCGCCGCCTCCCAGCGCTGAGCAGGACTGTCTGCTGGGGTGCCCTGCCCCGGAGCTTCCTGTGCCAGAGCCCGCAGGTGACGGCCTCTCTCTAATTGACTCCTCAGCCTCTTTCCCTCGGTCCCCCCTTTTATTTTCTCACGGACGGATGCTTAGCCTGTCCTCAGGGACGCAGCCCGGCACCCCGTAGATCCCTCTGCCGCCTCGGACACAGAGGCCCAGCAGATTCTCCCACTTAGATCCTTGATTTTACCTTCCTGGGTGCAAACTATCTCACCAGCTGCATCTCCTCGCCAAATTTCACTCGTTTCAACTGCTCCTTCCACCCGCCCTGGGACAGGACTCAGGACACGTCCTGCTATTCCTCCGCCATCTTCCCTCCCCTCTCAGCCTCTTTCCTTTCTCCTTTTGATGTTATTTGTCAGTTTGTCTAGGTTTAGTCTTTTTAAAAATTTTTATTGATTTTTTTTTTAACAGAGAGGAAGGGAGAGGGATAGAGAGCTAGAAACATCGATGAGAAACACTAATCAGCTGCCTCTTGTACACCCCCTACAGGGGATATGCCCACAACCAAGGTACATGCCCTTGACCAGAATCGAACCCGGGACCCTTCAGTCTGCAGGCTGACACTCTATCCACTGAGCCAACCCGGTCAGGGCTGTAATTTTAGTCTTTAAGTTACTTTTATATCATATAACACCTATAAAAGGTATCATTCGGGGAAGATTTATATGTGTATTTTTCAACGGCTTTATTTGGAGCTGGAGGCAAAGGAACTGAGGATGTTTCTGAACTTGTGCTTTGGTGATGGCAGTTCTTGCTTTTGAAGAACTCGCTAGGCCAGATTCCCATAGCCTGTGGTGTTCCTTGTGCTATTACACCAACTTGTGAAGAAAGGCTCCGTGCCTGGGACGGTGCCTGGAGCCGGCCCAGGAACTCGTGGGGAGACCCGCCGCTGAGCTGACGGTTCCTAAGAAGCAGCTGGAGACAAGTCCGGCCAACGGAAAACTACTCTGAAAGAAAACTGTGTTCTTGAAACTTGGGACATGAAGCAAAAGGAAAATTCAAAGGAAGTCAGAAGCTCTTGGCGTTGTTTCTCTATAAGTGAAAGCTGCTTTAGTTTCCCGAGTGTTGAGAAATCCACCTCCAACGAGTAAGCACTTTTTAGTGCTTGCAAAGCTCGCGTGATAGGATCACCTTGTCATGAGCGCCTTGGGTCGCGATCTGCTGTAATTTGGGCCTGCTTTTCCCATTAAAGCTGAGGAGCCTCTGCTCTGCGGCCTCCTCCGCAGGATTTGACAAGTGAGCAGTGCTGCCTGGGGTGGCTAGTCCAAACAAGGGCGCTTGTGGTTTGCTGTGGTGATTCATGGAATACCCAAGTAATTTTAGGGAGCTGCCTGCGTGATGAAAAAGCAGCCGATTTTATCCAGTTTGTAGTAATACAAGAATATGTATTAACATACATGATTATTTACCCAGAGCATAATTCTGTCTTTAAGAATGTGTAAAAATAGGAATATATTTGTGTAGGTCTAGAAAGGTAAGCTATAGGGTATATATGTGTATGTAAACATATTTACACACATCTATGTAAAAGCTTTTCTGTGACATTTTAGAAATAGTTCAAAATTTTATTTTTAAAATGGCTCCCATATTTCTTTCCCCTTAGCTATGGATGAATGTGATTCTTCCATTCAACCAGTTGTGTAAACATGTAATTCCTGATATGTTTTGTCAAATATGGTAGGTTTTGGGGACACATAAATAAGACATTGTCCTTTGCACATTTTAGCTAACAAATCTTAAAATATTTTTAAAAGTTATTTTTATAGGTTTGCATTCATATTAAAAATGGTAAAATACTACTAGTAATGTTAACAGCTATTGGCAATCCCTGGTCCTGTCGTGCTGTGGAGATGTGTGGTCTTGCTTGGAGCCAGTCTGTGTGGTTCATCAAGTGTGTAAGTGGTACCTGTAAGTGTGCAGTCAGTCTGCCTCATATTGGGCTACTGTGAAAAGGACCCAAAACAACAAAGCTTGCACTTTACATTTCAGTAGAATGACTTGTTTCATATCAGCCTTTGAGAATTTAAAATTTTATTAGACCTTGCACTTTCAGAAAGTTCTCTTAACAGTTAATATAATCGAATTGCATATTGATACAATTTAAGAAAACATTCTTATAGTCTGTATTTTGGTATTCCCTGGCATGGAGATCCTATAGGATATTAATTACATGGCTTTGGAGTGTACTAGTAATATTTCAGTAATATTTACTTGAGTATTCGGGGGAGGAAGTGTCTGATACAGGTTTTTAAAATTTTTATTTTAACTTTATTTTTGTCTTTATTGTTGAAACTATTGCATATGCCCCCCTTTTTTTCCACCATTGACCCTTTCTAGCCTGCCCCTGCCTTCACCACATGATACAGTTTTTTAAACTTTATTATGGAAACTTGAAACATTCGCACAGTAGAGAGATTCATATAATGAATTCTCAAATACTCATCTCCTGTCCTCACTGGTGTAACGATCAGTCTTGTTTTGTCTACACACTCACCTCATTACTTCCCTCCTGACCCCTCAGTGATTTTTAAGAAAATCCCAGACATCATGTAATTTCATTATGCCACATTTCTGGTTGCATCTCTAAGAGGAAATAAAGTCATTTGTGTTCCCTGTGAGTGCTGGCTAGGGGTGTCCAGCAGTGCTTGGGAGCAGGCCTAACTCACTGTACACATAATTTGCATTTAGAAAGATCAAGAGTTTATGCTACTTGGGTATTTCATCATTATTGTAGCTCAAGGGGTTTGAAATGTTGGTTTTGTAAGGACATCTAAGAAAACATGAATTGCCATTATGAATATGTATGAGATGAGATGGAGTCCTCAGAGCAAACCTGCACTTTGCTTTGTCATTTGTGCATGACTGCCTCCCCAACATGTGTGCATCGTCGTGTAAATGCTGGGAGGCAGCATTCTTAGTTCCAGGTGAGATTCTGTGAGCTGCTGTGCACGTCTGAGAGAGAGCAGAGAGGAAAGATATTCGAGTGGCTGGGGAGGGTGAGCTGAACAGGAAACTGTCACCAAGTGGAACAGTACCTGCCCTCTGTCTCTCAGGCTCACCCAGCTTGCTTTGTGGACGGGATATGGTTGTATTGATTTCAGAGAGGAAGGGAGAGGGAAAGAGATAGAAACATCAGTGATGAGAATCATTGATCGGCTGCCTCCTGCACGCCCCCTACTGGAGATCGAGCCCACAACCCAGGCATGTGCCCTTGACTGGAATTACACCGGGAACCGTTCAGTCCGCAAGCCAATGCTCTACCCACTGAGCCAAACTGGCAGGGGTGGAGGGGAGCTTTTATTTCATAGCTTGATATATCATTCACATACTACAAATTTCACCCCTAAGGTGTACAATCAATGGTTTTTACCACCACCATCTAATTTTAAAACATTTTCATTACCCATTAGCAGACACTCCCCATCCTCCCAACCCCAAGCTCTAGGCAACCCTCATCCACTTTCTGTCTCTAGAGATTTCCTATTAATGTTTCACGTAAAATGGGACGATTATAATATACTGGATTGCTTCTTTTTGCCCCTCCTAAACCCAGAGCTTCTGGGATTCAATCAAATCCAGCCTCCTCTTTTGCTCTTGACTTTATTTCTCTTTCTTCTCGGTTCCTCTTGATTTATACCTTGTCCTTTGCTTGGCTTTTACTTGACTTATGTCAGGCAGATGCTGACTCTTCTCTTAGAGCGGGCATTTTCTTACACAAGGGTTGTGAAATGGAACTTTAAAGAAATATTTTGGGACTTATTGTTTTTATACAGATTCTTTAAAAACAAGTTTTACTTACTTTAATTCAAGTAGTCAGATGCCCACTGTGGGCCACATTGACCTTCTCCGTGCTCTGGAGGGCTATGCTGCGTATGTGAGCACTGATGTTACACGTAGACTTTGGGGTTACTTTAGGTGCTCCTGCTGAAAACCGTGTAATAAGTTTCCCTTTTCTTTCTCTTTTGCTGCTCATTTACTGGATGAACCTGCTTCTGTTCAAATGTGACTGCAGTTCACAGGATTCCTTTGCACCTCGCCATTGGAGGTAAGTGTACACCGACCTGAGCGCCGGCATCGCCGGTGGACATCTTGTATGGGGCACAGATCACTCACTTGATCCTTTTGTTGTGACATTCATTCTTCAGTAACAGAAACAAGGTGAACGCAGACTTTCTTGATAGGAATTTTTGTAATTACAGAGCTATTCACCTTCATAACAGGCCATTGCTGCTTTTTAAGTACATTGTCTACTTCGATAAGCAGAGTGAAGTCAACCCTTCGTTGTAAAGAACAGTGTTGCATCTCCCGCTGGGTAACTGTTTTAGCATCAGCCTGTTTTCTCCGAACTGCCGAGCTGGAGAAGCCTAGGCAGAGGCTGACATAGGGACGCTTCGTTTGGTTCCAACAGCTGTTGAAAGTCTGTGGATTGATTAGCAAAGGACTTCCTGTGCCGGAGGACTTGCCGGTGACTGAGCTGTTCTTGTGATGTGGACCCTACTCCAGGTGCCTCGTTCACCTTCTCGTGTAGTCCTCACGGTGGTTCTGCAGGTGAGAACTGAGAAGCTAGGGATAAAATGGTGAGATAAAGAAAAAACTTAGCTCTTCCGGGAGCCAGGAGTCATTGTGAGCTGCAGCTGATACGGAATAACTTGCAGGAGTTGCGTGATGAGACTTTGGGAAAAAATAGAAAGGGAGGCGGCCGAGATTGTAGAGCTGCTTGGATTTAGAGCCATTGTGGGTTGAGATCATGCCTTCACTTCCTGGCCACCTCCAGCTTCTTGGGGCGCTCAAGGCCAGCGAGAGGAGCCTGCTCTCCTTGCTTCCTGACTAGGCACAGGGGCACCGAGGAGAGAGGCTGAGAGTAGCAGGTGCTACCCATATTTTGGCAGCTAGAAGCACAGCAGGTTTCACGTCTATATCTCATTGTGGGCGATAACTGACTCCCCAGCTGGGTTGAAGCCCCTCAGTCTCGGCATCTGTCTACTTCAGTTGCCAAGTGTAGGTGGGACATGGAGCGGCACCAAGCATGCGTGCTTCCAATGCCTCGCTCCCTGGTGACACTGACTTCAGGTGTGGAAGCTTCATCTTGGGTGAAAACAAGGGAAAGTGTCAAGATTGAAACTTAGTGATGATTTCTGTCATTTTCTGTGTAATTCACTTTTTCCACTTAATGATTGGAGATGTACTTTGCCTTAGCTAAAATTATCTATTTCTGACTGGACCTACGAACATGGGGGAGGGGGAGAAGTAAAAATTTAACATGGCCAACATGTTCTTTTTTCCCTTATAGTATTTGGGAAGTGGTTGAGGGCTTTAGGTTGATATTGTTTTAGCCTGGAATTTCCCGGGAGCTACCTGATGACAACTATTGGCTGCTACCTTCCCCTGTCCCCCCAGTCTCCAGCTCCCCCCAGTCTCCAGCTCCTGCTAGTCACCAGTCACTGAGCTCAGGACTCAGCTCCTTGGCCCTGCGGAGCCTGAAAGCCCAAGCAAAGC
Organism: Vespertilio murinus; assembly: GCA_963924515.1. Taxonomy (NCBI): domain Eukaryota; kingdom Metazoa; phylum Chordata; class Mammalia; order Chiroptera; family Vespertilionidae; genus Vespertilio; species Vespertilio murinus. The sequence goes on along the minus strand of OZ004714.1, from coordinate 473,570 downwards.
TAAGGCAGGAGAATGTTGGGAGTCTAAATGTTTGATTTTGCCATTAAGCTTATGGTTTAGCTGTAGAAGAGACACCTTGCCTAATATATAATAGCCTAGTATGCTAAGTGTCCAGACTATTCATCCGGTTGCTATGATGTCCACTGACCACAAGGGGGCAGATGCTCCAGCCAGTAGGTGAGCTTGCTGCCGGAGTCTGGCTGATGGGGACTGGGCAAAATGGGCCAGACACATCCTGAAGCCATCCTTGGTCCCTCCCCAGCCCCGATCATGCACCCTTGGCCCGGCATATGCCCTCCTGCAATCTTGGGGTGTCGGAGAGCTGGGTTCAGCCCGATCCCTGCAGGCCAGGCCAAGGGACCCCACCAGTGCACAGATGTGTACTGCCTCTAGTTTCGAATAAAAGAAAAATAATTTTGGTAGAGGCTGACATACATGAGACTTGCAGTTGGTGGAAATGAAAGAGACTAAATTTCACTTTGTCCACAAAAGCTGCTCTGAATGAAGCGTGTCCTTTGTTGCAAGTCCTAACCAGTTACCTGCCACGGGAACTGATGAGCTTGTCTGGGCAGTAACTCCATCAGTAATGGGATCCGCTGCCGCTTGAGTGGAGCCATGTGTGGAGCGTCGTTACTTCCCTCTGTGGGGCTGACCCTTCGCGTTCCTGTGAGCTGAGGACTAATAGAGCTCATTACGCTTTATGGGAAAAGAGCTTTTATCACCTCGTCAAGTCAGGCAACATATTTCCATTCTGGTCCCACTTTGTGTGGCTCTGTGGTGGCCGATGTGCGCTCCCTGCTAGGTTTGCACCGGCCTCTCCTTTCAGACGTTTTTATTGACGTTTCTAAACCCGAATTACATTTCGTGTGGCACCACCCACAGATGTCTTCAATTAAGTGTAGGTAAGTAAAGGGATTATATATCAGAGGCCGAGAGATTCTTGAAATTCTCCTCCGAGTCAAGCCCTGCCACCCGGTGCGGTAGGGGGCAGCCTCAGCACCACTCTGGAGGTGAAGCCACGGAGGGGCCTCTGGAAGGAACTGAACCGAGTGTGACTGCTGGCTCTGGGGCTTCTCTTCAGGAGCGTCCTTCCATCCTTCATTTCAGGTCAATTAAAGTCTTCAGTTGCAGTTACTAAAAAGAAGTTGGCTCCAACAGTGTGTGGGTACTGTGCTAAGCTCTGCTTCCCTTGTTTCAGTTCTCACAAAGTGTCCATGAGGTAGATGTTCCCCATTTGCTCATGAAGCACATTGAGCCTGGAGAGGTAGGTGAGGTAAGGTCACGATCACAGCTGCTTGTGTGAGCGGGCAGCAGCGGCAGGCAGGAGTGCTGATGACACTGCTCTGAGCCTCGTGGCACAGGAAGTGATGTCACTTATTGGCAGGAAGACAGTGATGAGTGGGAGATGGATTCTGTAAATGCTAGAGCAAGCTTTCCCAGCCTCGGCGCTGTGGGCGGGTTGTTGTGGGTGCTCTCCTAAGCACACACCGACGCCAGGAGCACCCTCCGTCTGAGCTGGAACCCAATGTCCTGGGGGGAGGGAACCACTGCCCTAGAGCAGCCTTGGAGAAAGAAAAAGGAGACAGGTCAGTCCAGCAGGGAAGACACCACAACGAGAACACACTTCCAGTCTCGGGGTCTGGGAAAAGAAGGAGAGCTGAACAGAGAACAGGTGAGACAGCTAGAAAACAAGTAGCAAGATGGCCTGCGTGAACCCACTGCTATTGATTTTGCATTAAACTAGAGGCCCGGTGCACGAAATTAATGTGGGGGGTTCCCCTCAGCCCAGCCTGCACCCTCTCCAGTCTGGGATCCCTCGGGGGATGTCTGACTGCCAGGATGGGCCCTAAACTGGCAGTTGGCCAATCCCTCTCGCAATCCTGGACCACTGGTTCCTAATTGCTCACCTGCCTGTCTGCCTGATCGGTCTTAACTGCCTATACCTGCTGGCCTGGTCACCCCTAACAGCCCTGGCCAAGTCCCCCAACTGCCTCCTTCCTGCTGGCCTGGTTGCTCCAACTGCCCTTCCTCTCCCTCCCCCTGCTGGCCTGGTCACTCCTTACTGCCCCTTCTTGCCGGCCTGGTCACCCCAACTATCCTCCTCTGCCAGCCTGGTCGCTTCTAATTGCCCCCCCCTTGCCTCCATCCCGCCTGTCTGGTCCCCCATGCAGCCTGCTGTTCAGTCGTTTGGTCTTCCCTCACTAATCCCCCTGCCAGCCTGGTCATAGGCAGCCATCTTCGTGAGGACGTGAGGGTCAGTGTGCATATTACCTCTTTATTATATAGGATATAAATGGTCTAAACCCGTGGTCGGCAAACTGTGGCTCACGGCAAACTGCGGAGCCACTTGCGGCTTTTTTGGCCCCTTGATTGTGACTCTTCCACAAAATACCACGGCCTGGGTGAGTCTATTTTGAAGAAGTGGCATTAGAAGAAGTTTAAGTTTAAAAAATTTGGCTCTCAAAAGAAACTTCAAGCCTTGTACTGTTGATATTTGCCTCTTCTGACTAATGAGTTTGCCGACCGCTGGTCTAAACCAAACCCAGCTATGTGGAAATGGTCTCCATCTGCTCTGTCTCAAACATGCATGTTGCTAGTGTCTTACATAACTACTGTGTTTGTTAGGAACCGAATTTTAAATTTCCTTAAATGTTAGTTAACTTATAGCTGTAACTTGTGTGGCCAGACCTGCATTGAAAGACACCCAGTAATTTTCCATATGATGGGGATCATATTTTCCATTTTACAGTGTTGTATTTTTACTTAACTTGGAGAAATGTTCATGTTACTAAAAAGTCTTGGTAAAAATAGTTTTTAATTATTACATAACAGTTGCTCATATGAATGTACTATAATTAGCTTCTTTATTTTATGGTGTTGTTTAATTTGGTTCTTTAGTGTACTGATTGCCAGAAAATTAGGAATTTGTTGCATTTGATTTTGAAATCACTTTTACAAAACTTGTTAACCCTGAGTGTTGTTGTTTACATTTTCCAAATTAAACTTATTTTTTAAAATTTCTTACTATAGACTATTTCAAATTTTCAAGTTTAGTTTTTATTTTTCTTAAATAATGTAGATTTTTATGCCAGAATGATTTAGCACACCTTTGGGTTTCTATTTTTAAAAATGAATCCAAAGTTTAGTATCTACAGTATTTCATGAAACTATTAACGAAAGGCAAAACAGGGACTAAGTTCTTATAAAGCAGTGTTTCCCAAACTTTTGACATATGTGTACCCTTTCTATAATTTTCGTAACGCTGAATACCCCTCGTCAACAAAAAAAAGGATGTATTTTAATAATAATCAAAATATATTTATTTTTTATTTTCTTGATACATACACAAAATAATAATAAATGAAAAATAAAATTATTCATAATAAAATATAACTAAAAATTATGTTATAAATAACATTTATTTGCACCCCGGACCATCCCACGACTCACAAGACTGTCTTGACTTGACTCATGAGAACTTAGAATTAGGCACAGCTAAGCACGGTGCAGTGCATATCCCCACCAAACTCCAGTGCAACTCATACCCCCACCCAACTCTTCCCATACTCCTGGGGGTACGCGTACCACACTTTGGGAAACACTATTGTAAAGCAACGCTTGCTTTTAATGGTGCTTAGAAAGAGGACCTTTGGGGGCCTCCGCAAACTGTTGTTTAAAAACGTTCAGGGCACCAGGCGTCTGGTCGAGGCTTGTGGTGAGCAGCTGTGTTTGGGGAGGCCCTTTCGGTGCCGCCGGAGGGAGGACACAGGCTCTCCTCCAAAGCCCGAGGCATTCCCTGTCCCATCTTCGGACCCCCGCCCCCACCCTGCACACTGTCACCTCAGTGCTTGGCAGGTGAGTCCCCCTTTGAGTCCGAAGAGGCTGTTCTAAGCATCACTGAGGGACGTGGAGGCAGATGGGTCCGGAGGCAGGTGCACTCGTCAGAGGGAATGGACACTCTTTGGGGAGCGGTTGGACTAGAAGCCCGAAGTGGCCTGTTGGCACTGGTGGCACTGCACACAGCGCCCGGGAGTGTGCTGCCCGCTCATTAATCATAGCCGCCTGCCATCTTCCCCGGTTTGCGGCGGGTTTCCTTTTGTGTAGCTGGTGGCGAGCTTTATTGTACTTTCCCTGTTGTCAGCTAAATCCTTGAAATGAGGAACTTCTGAGAAATAACTTTGCTTATTCTTTCACACATCCAAATCTGTATAAAATGCAGGCATGAGAAAGATAAACTATTAAATAATTGCTATCACATCACTGACTGAGAGCAAAGTTAACTGCTGTTATTAGTTTAAGTAACTTTGCTGTTAAATGAATGAGCCACTGGTGTAACTTCATAGACATTATCTTTTAGAATATGCCATTCAGACCCTTAAAAGCTAATACTGACCCAAATCTGCAGGATGCTTTTGTTTATACATTGTCATTTGTTTCTTAAAACTACTTTTGAGCGTGATGATTCCTATTTTTAAAATGTAAAAACAGACTTTTAAAATAAGTTAAATTATTGTCTGGGATCTGTTTATAACTCCATGGTTTCGTGATTGTATTGCTTGATCGACTCCTCCTGGATTTCAGGTTTCTCAGCTGTGATGGGATAGGGTCAGAATAGGTTGCTCTGTGGCTTCCTTTTCCTAAGGAATTGGAGGCAGCCCGCATCTACAGATGGGGAAGGTCCCTGCTTTCACATGAGAGGGGGATGATGCCTGTGGTAGGGCAAACTGCTCATTCAAAGCAGTGAAATGAAATGGAAGCAGGTTCTTAAAAGGGAAGTCCAGGGAATGAGAGAAATAATGGTTATTGGAAACCGAGAACGTAATTGCAATTTTAAAAACTATTTCAAGCTGATACACAAATTTGTCTAATTAGCTCTTTTTTTTTGTTTTGTTAATCCTCACCTGAGGATATTTTGATTTTTGTTTTCTTTTTTGAAAGAGTGGAAGGGAGGGAGAGAGACAGAGAGAGAAGCACCGATGAGAGAGAGAGAGAGAGAGAGAGAGATTGAGATTGTCTGATTGCCTCCTGCAGGTGCCAAACGAGGGTGAGCTGCAACTGAGGCACAGGTGCATGCCCGTGACCAGAATCAAACCCGAGACATTTCCATCTGTGGGCCAGCTCTGTCCACTTAGTCAAACTGGTTATGGCCTCATTAGCATGTGACTTGGAGATTTCTGACAGTGCAGCGCCCCCTTTCCCATCGCCAAGTCACTGCAGGGCTGCTCTCCTGTGCGATTATTTCTAAGGCCCGGGAGCTGCCTTCCTGTGGCCCTCAGGGCTCCCCTCTGAAAGACGGTTCTGGTAAAATGCCAGGACATGCCGGAATTTGTTTCTTCCTTCTGGCATAGTTGGAGTATTCCAGTTTCTGAAACAGGTGGTTAGGCTTCAGCCTTTCAGCTGTTGGTGTCAGTCAGGTGATGCAGCTGAAACAGGCTCGCTCACCTGTCCTCTTGAAGCTGGAGGGCAGTAAGAGGCACTGTTAGGAGCAAAGCCCCGAGTGGCAGTGAGAGCTGAAACCGGGGTTGGCATCATTCATCATAGCTGGTGGAAGCTCTTAAAAGTTTAAGATGTGTTTATTGCCCAAGCAGCACATTAACTACAGCAGATGGAGTTATAGACATCACGGATACTGCTAGCACCTCAGTGCATCCTCGTAGTGGTTGTGGTTGACCTTGATCACCTAGGCAGGGACTTTTCCCTTTAAGTAGGGAGTTATGCTTCCCTGCCTTTAGGTTTTCATTGATTTTTAGAGAGGGGGGAAAGGAGAGGGATAGAAAGAGAGAAACATCGATCAGCTGCTTCCTTCTCACCAGAGCATGTGCCCCTTTTGGTACTCAAACAGGTGACCTCTTGGTTCCTGGGTCAGTGCTCAACCACTGACCCACACTGGCTGGACAGTACTACTTCATTTTAGTATTTCAGCTCAGGCCTTTGGAGCTCTCTCACTTGCCCCCGGGCCCCTTTGATATACCTCCACTAAATGGGGTTTGTTTTTCTCTTTTTGAGTCCTTCCTTGCTTTTGCCACTACAAGATACTTTAGGCTCATCTTGTGCTTTTCCTTCCCCAGTCCTGGACTCAGGCATTCCTCCAGAGATAAATGGTTCCTTTTATCCACTGACAGTTGTAAGAATAGAGAAACCGTGATCGGGTGCTAGGTGTGCTTGTCACTACTGGGGTGTCATTTCTCTTAGGCCTCCTGTCACAGAACAAGTACATGCATGTGTGTATGCTGATCCTTCCAGGTACATATCGGGGACAAACTGCTCATGTGTGTCTGTTTTCACAGCCAGAGAATCCCCCGAATGGACCCGACTGTGGCTATGGCTCCTTTCACCAGCAGTACTGGCTGGACGGGAAGATCATCGCGGTGGGGGTGATTGACATCCTTCCCTACTGTGTGTCGTCTGTGTATTTGTACTATGATCCTGATTATTCGTTTCTGTCCTTGGGTGTCTACTCGGCACTACGGTAAGATTGCCTTAGACAGTTGTTAGTGTCATATAGAACTTCCAGCAGCTCCTCGTCTGATTATGTTTCATCACAGAACAGTAGAAATCCTATTGTGATAGTGCATGTAATTGTTGCTACAGTCGGCTCTTACACTAGTGTGTTGGTATTTAGAAACACCACTGTTAGAACTAAGGCCAGTCACGATGGTGCTTTTGAAGGCCTCCATCCATCTGTTCTAGTGCGTGAGCAGTCATTGTATTTGTGGGATGCTTTTGTTGTTCATGCATTTATTTAAGCTTCCCTGTCAGAACCACTTAATGTTCCTCAAATGTGGTATTATTTATTTATTTTTCTGGTCATCAGTATTGTATACATTGTTTTCATAAAGGTTAAGTGGATCTGGCACAAATGAATTGAAATATGCAGTTCTATAAAATAGATTAGGCCCAGAGTCCCTCATCGGACGATGACTTCCCACGTATGTCAGCTGCAAATTCGTGCAGCGCAGCCACGTACCATCGGTGCATTGTCCTGAGGTAAAGAGACCGGGCCTCAGTTCATGAAAATACGGGTTTCGTTTTTATTCTTGCTGTACCCGTGTGTGACGGGGGGAGGGGATTGAGAATAGCTTTTCTGTTGGGGAGCTCAGGCCTCTTGGTCCCTCGGTATCATTGTGTCATTTTCCCCTCTCCTTTCCCAGTTCCCCGTCTGATGGTCACATTTTTACATCATGGTAAAATGTACTTTGCAGTTATTTTTATTATTGTGTACTGGTTTTGTTTTGTTTTTTATTTATGAAAGTAAGAGAGTTAATATTTTCTTTAATCACCATTTGATTTATTTTTTAAATTTGGTCCATAGTTGGTTTTTGTGTGTGTTTCAATGGCCCATGATATAAAGAAGTTCTCCATCTTGGGATTTTCAACCCATCTTATCTTAGTGATAGCAAATTCACAATCATACATGGTTACAACTGATCTCTAATAATCTTTTACTTAGGTATTTAATTGCATTTTTATATAAACTAAAAAGTATTTATGACTCTTGGTGATCTCACTAAAATTGGAACTGATCATTTGAAATCCATTTTCTAACTTGAGACACGTATTCTATTTATTTCAGAACAGATACTCTTTCTTTGTACTGAAATCAGTTAACACTTTGAAATTATTGAGATTTTTGTTTGTTTTATTTTTGTACCTATCACTTTACAGTGCATAACTGGATTTGTCTAGACATCACAGATGAATGTTAAGAATATTTATTTCTATATAATAAGTCCTATCCATGTCTCAATAGCTAAAAGACATAGAAATCCTGCATTTGAGATAGTAAGTAAATAATTCCCTGCAAAATGGGAGAGCTGTGCTTATTGTTTGGTGTATCTTTGGAAAATTCTAGAGAGCTTTGAGGAGGGAGCAGGGAGCCTGCACCCGAGAGCATGGGGAGACGCCCCTGTGCAGCCCTGCCCGCCCTTCCCTGAAAGCCCTAGAGGTGGAGCTGCTGAGCTTGTTGAGAGAGACCTAGGAGATCAGTATTTCAGAGCAAACTCGGCCCCAGTTGATCACAAGTTCTACTTCTGTTCTTACCTACTTGAATGTAGTTCAGAGAAACCTGTTCAGGTAGCTTTTCCCTCCAATCATTTAATAAATACAGGTTTTTGTATTTCAATGTATAATCAATATAGATTTTAATGTAATCTAGTCTGCAGATTTAAAAAATGTTTGAATTGGCGATCTTGAGCATAGCTTTTTTTTTTTTTAAAGATGTATTTTAGAAATGTAATTAATTAGTTTAGTAGATGCTTACTTGAGTTCTATTTATGGGTTCAAAAGCCAAGAACATAATTCTAGGCCCTCTGCTGTGCTGTGACAAATAAACCAAGGTGGGTGGGGCCTCTGAGCAGGTGCAGTTGAGGATCAGAACGAAGGAAAGGAGGCGGCTATGTAAAACCTGGGATAGAAGTCCGGGTGAAGCAAGTCCAAATGCCCTGAGGACGTGGAGGAAAGAGAGGAAGGTGTTACAGCTAGGGCGTCAGCTAACTGTGGACAGTGATGTGCCAGGGGACGCGGGCGCGGGCACAGGGAGGAGGGCAGCGGAGCGGCCCTGCAGGTCTGGAAAGGAGGTTGGACTTTACTGTGATACCAGCCCACTGCCAGCATGAGGTCACCTGATCTGCTTCATGAATAACAAGAAGAAACTACCCTAGATAGATCTCTTTAACTTTATGGTGTTTGGATTTTAGATTAATCACTATGCCCAACAAAGTGTAAAACCTGAATTTAGATGTATTTGCTCAAAAGAATTTAGAGGTTTTTTTGGTGTCTTTGTATTAAAAATCATCTCACAGTGTTTTTAAAATAGTTCTTTCAACACTTGGATTTTTTTTGATAGCTTAGTATCAAATTTTATCAAATATTTGGCATCAGTTTACATAGTACTTCCACTATTGGAACTAGGTATAACTATATCTTCTTTATTCTTTTTTTGACAGAGAAATTGCTTTCACTAGGCAACTTCATGAAAAAGCACCTCAGCTCAGCTATTATTATATGGGTTTCTACATTCACTCATGTCCCAAGATGAAATATAAGGTAAGATTGGTTTCACACGTGTCTGCTATGGGTCCAGTTGATGAAAATTCATGCTTTCATAGTTTGTCGTCAGAATAGCTTCACTGTTTTGTACATTTCTGGTGAACATCAACAAATGATTGTTAAGCATCTTCCGCCTTTCCCAGGGCCTAGCCTGCTCCCTGCCTTGCTAGTGCCTTACCCATGGGCACTTAGTGGTGGTTTAATGTAGTTGATTTACAGTAATTTGCTGACCATGTAGAAATCCTAGCTATTCTGGGTAAATTTACATGCTTTTTCTGAATGAAGCCTGGGGAAAATCAGTTGAGAAGTCAGGAAATTGGGGAAAAGTATAATACATTTTGCCACACGAATTAAAGCTGAGTAATCCCCACAGAACCCTTACTGGTTTGAGGAACTCGCCAGCATCGAGTTTAAAAAGGGGAGCGGTGGGCAGGTGTGGGGTTGGTCTAGCAGCTGGTTCTGGGTGTAGCGGTGGCCGTGGTGTTGGGGTTTTGTGGCCCTGTCTGCTATTATCACTGTAATTGTAATATTAATCAGTTTATTCCTGAGTACATGCGTGGTGTTCCAAGAAATAAGCGTTGGAAGCAAAGTAAGTTTATAAATTGTTCATTTCCACTTGGGGTTTCCTGTAGTGCTACTAATAAGCTAAGAGATCCAAACGTTAGGTTTTGGAAATAGTGACTTTGCCGGCGTTTTCCAGTGTTTTAGTGTTCTCGGTAGGCTGGTTCGTTTTAATGCGCCAGGCCTTTGGGATCTGAGGCCGTGTTTTGGCTGAGCTCGTTATCCAGATCTGTCTGTGGCCAGCGGTAGCGGTGATTGCAGGCAGTCGGCGTGGGTGTCATGGCGTGGCCAGACATCAGATGGTTGAAACAGCAGAAAGGTCTCGGAAATGTCAGGAAAGAAACAAAAGGCTAATTAGCTGTGATGAATCATCCTTAAACTGGGTGCCTCCACTTGACTGTGGTCTAACAGCTCGGCACACGGCAGTGCCAGCGCTGATGCTGGTCGGAGGGAGCGGATGACCTCACAGTCGCTGCATGGACAGACAGAGCCCAGCATTCGGCTCCCTGGAGCTAATGCCCCGTGACCACAGAGGCATTGCAGTAAGGGCTTCCGATGCCTCCTGCTGGCGGTGGAGGATAGAAACATCACACGCTCATCACAAATTCTTGTGCTTAAATTGTTAAGTTTTAGGTTTTGCTGCGTCAGAGTCAAAGGCAGTTTCCTCAGGGCCTCGTGTGCTGAGCTTGCGTCATTGATGTGAGTGAGTGGGAGCTCCGTGCAGTTCAGGGGCCCAGAGTCTGCAGGGCTCACATCTTTTTCCTGGGAGTACTGAGGCTCTGCGTGGTGTGGAGGAGGTGGGTCTCGGCGGAGGAGACGGGTCGTGGCAGGGAAGGGCAGTTGGGGGCAATCAGGCCAGCAGGGGAGCAGTTAGGTGTTGGTCACGCTGGCATGGGAGTGGTTAGGGATGATCAGGCTGGCAGGCAGAAGCATGGAGGGGCAATCAGGCAGGCAGGCAGGCGAGCGGTTAGGAGCCAGTGGTTCCAGATTGTGAGAGGGATGTCCAACTGCCCTGTGGAAGGCGTCACACGAGGGAGTGTCAGAACCAGTGACTCGAACTGCTCCAAGCAACAGCTTAGAGAGTAAACACGAGCTGATGCTTTTCCTCCGGGTGGCGAAGGCCAGATTTAATATGCACACACCTACACGCAGACACTCACCCAACACCTTCACCTGCAACAGAAGTTAAAGAGACTTCCAATTTTACTTTTCACTTTCTCTTTATTTTCTTTGTCTTCATCTTTCATCCTGTTTCTTTCTCTTTATCTTCTCTATCCTTTTCAACTTATGACCCTTCAGGTTGAAATTAAATTTGGGCTGTAAGTTGACTCCTTGAATCTTTTCTTCACAAGCTTTCTTTGTATTTTCTAGAAGAAAAAAGATTAACCCGGGGTTTCCAAAATAAAAGCAAAGATTGTGATTAAAGCTGAATTAGAATCTTTATTCTGTATTACTTGCTACTAAAATAAATAGCCCCGTCTTAAGGAAGCTTTAGAGCAAGTCCTGGAGCCTTTGCCAGCCCTGGATTTTAATTAAAGAAACACAGAACGCCATCACTTCTGTTTGTCAGAGGAAGAAATATGTAATTTTAGGTTTTCAAAGCTTAGCCTGCAGCACATGGAGCGCATCTGCTGGCTTTCAGAAATGGGGAGCACAAATGGATTCAGATGTTTGGGCCCTTTGTCTTCCCATCTCGGCTCCCCGCACCGCTGAGCGGGCGCAGCCTGAACACCGTTTCTGAAAACAGAGCGGCTTGAGTTACTTCCCAAGCACTCTCCTGGGGACCCACAAGCCAGCCTCTGTTTATGAAACGGAGCCAGGAGCAAGGGTCTGCTCGGGGCTCCTCGACGGCTCCGCTGGTGTTGTCTTTCAGGGGAAGACTGGGTTTAATAACCCGTCTCCCGCTTTCTCTGAGGTGCTGCCCACTCTAATGGATTGTTTTCAACTGGTTCTGTTTACGTAGTGTTAGAGCTTCTCTGTAGGCGAGTGGTTTGGGTAAAACCAATTCGTTTGTTGTAGAAAACGGGATACCTGTCAGCTTTACCTGATGGAGGACTTTAATCTTTCTTTCTGCTCACTGCTTCTCTCTCTCCCCTTCTCTCTCTCTCTCTCTCTCTCTCTCTCTCTCTCTCTCTCTCTCTCTCTCTCTCTGTATTTAAACAATATTGCTTTTTTTGTATTCTTACATTTTTATTGGACTTTCAAAACAAACTGCTGGTTTATCCTTTTCTCAAATACTCACAAAATCCTTCGAATTTTTCAAAATGTTTATGAAGTATTCTTGAGAGTGAAATCTCATAAAGATCTTTGCTTCAGGACCAGAGTTCAAAGGAAAGTCCGTTTGGTTTTAATTTGAAAACTGTAAAAACAAAGTTCCCTGAAAATGGCAGGGTGCGAATTGGGAACCTCAGTTTTATTGCAATCGGCCAAGCCCATCCCAGATGTTTCCAATTAGAAGCCAGGAACGCTCACTTGGGTGGATATCATATGAAAGCATTTCTTTGCTTTTCTCTGATTTTCTTTCTGAGAAAAATAACAGTCTCAAGTTCTTTAACTTTAATTAAAGAAATAACTTCTTTTTTGCATGTTTAAACTTTCACAAAGAAAAATGTAATATTCAGAGAGAATTCTTACATGTCAGATTTGTAAACATATATAGACCTGAATACATAGGGGTTTACATATATCTTATGAATGCCAAAAAAAAAAAAAAAAAAAGATGCTAAAGCCTTTTTGAAATTAAAGTCATGCATTTCTGGATTTACTGTAATCAAAGAGTAGACCTTTTAACACTTGACTTTGTTTGAAAGGGGGTAGTCAGTCATTCCTGTGCTTTCTTCGGGATTGTTACAGGGAATTTTCCATTATAATATAAATAGCAAGCTTTTCTTTCATTTTTGATCAGTTGTACGTTCAGTTGTAAGAAGTACTCCTGTAGGCATCTGGGAAGATGTAATCAGATAAAAGAAGCATCCCAGATGTTCCTCTGAAATTTCTATAGTGTTTTTTAGACTTCTCTTTATTTATATTTATCAGTTTAGATTGCTCATGGAAGTGGAAGTATGTTGACAAGACAGTACTTTTTAATTTATTAGAATGAAATGAAATTGTCAACTGAGTCTACAAAGTGAGAATTTTGTGACTAAGGATGATGAAATTTTTTGGGGGGAAATAAGTTCATTTCCTATATAAATTAGAATGCTCTCATACACAAAAAGAAATTTCCCTGTGTTATTAACTAGCATTGAAAAGACAACTTGATTTTGAAACTGGGTATTTTTAGCAATCAGCTCAGCAAAAATCATATGTCCATTATTTCTCCCAAAAGAAATGGAAATGCAGATCTTCCAGGTTCCGCTGGCCTCCAGGGGCCTGTGTCACTACGAGGCCCTGGGAGGCCCTGAGCCCTGTGGGAAGGGGGCGGGCCCTGGTGGAGTTGCTGAGCCTTGACTGAAAGCTGGTCTGGCCGCCTTCCTTCCATTGTGGCCACGCCCTCCCCTGAGCCTCGCAGCAGGGCGTCCCTGTGGTGGTCATGCCTTTCCCTCGTGTCTCCTCAGGGTCATTACAGACCTTCCGACTTGCTGTGCCCTGAGACCTACGTGTGGGTGCCCATCGAGCAGTGCCTGCCTTCCCTGGAGAACTCCAAGTACTGCCGCTTCAACCAGGACCCCGAAGCAGGTATGTGTGGAGCAGAGCTGGACGGGAAGCCGTGGCTCCTAACAGGGTCCAGAGAGTTTTCTACTGGTCTGTATTGGGGGGGGGGGGGGTGTGAGTGTGTGTGTGTGTGTGTGTGTGTGTAAGGAACCACGTGCACACACAGCTTTGCAGGTGAATGCAGAAACTCGTGTGTGTGCTCCTGGCTGAGCGAGCTCCTCATGCGATTGATCAGCTTTCCCATCGGCTTCAGGGCCGACTCCACCACCCGTTAGGTACTTTCGCCCTCGGAGGGCGTAAGAGTTCTTCCCCCGATTTCTTAGCCACCAAGACAGAACTGTTGACCAGTTGGACTGAGTGAGGGTGTGGAGTGGTTTCGGGTGGAGCTGGGCACACACAGGCTGGGGCGGGTTTGGTTTTGTGGCATTTTGTTGGCTTTCTTCTTGCATCTCTGTGCTGCTCCTTTCTGTCCCTTCATGTGCCTCCTGCCCAGAAAGCCAAGCATTTTCTCTCGTGTTCGCCATGGGTGCTCCCCTCTCCTTTTTTTGTTTTTAAATAATGCATCGAAGTGTGTTGGGAGCAAGTTCCTCCTCGAATCCTGCTCGATGTACTAATTGTTGGGAACTCGGTCCAGGTTCCTCTTCTATCCTGTGCTCACTGTCATTGTTGGAAGCACTCACTGCTCCATCCTGCCCACTGGTCCAAGTGTGGGAGCACAGGTCTTGATCCTGCCCTACCATGCTAACTGTTGGGTCCGAGCCCCTCTGCCGGGGGCTGGGTGGTAGACGGAGAAGCCATGGGAAGTTGGGTGTATGAGAGAGCCTTGTTTAGGAGCTAGTGGCTATGTAGCCATAGCTAACTAGGAGCCCCTAGACAAAAAGGTCTTCCAGGCAAAGTCCCATCCAGCGGGTAGCCGCACCAGCTCATTAGCCAGCCATCTTCCCACACAGCAGCAGCAGCCTCTGTCCCACAGCCATGGTCTGAGCAGCCACGTGCTGCCTCTGACCACAGCCTCATGGTAGCCGCATTGAGCTCGCTCTCTCCACTCTCTTCAGCCCAGGAGCCTCTCCCTTGGGTCCAGCCTCTCTCTAGCACACTGGCTGGTCAGTCGCATGTATTAGACTGCTTAGACCAGTGGTTGGCCGTTTGCCGCTCTGTTGACTAATGAGTTTGCAGACCACTGACTTAGACCAAAGAGGCTTCTTGACAAATGGCGACATCATGTTTGGGTTACTGAGGGCACAGTGTTCCGTGCGCTCACCGTGTCCTTGTACCTTGTGGTCCTTGGACCCTGATGAAGAGTCCCATGCTCAGAGTGGCCTTGGCCATCCGGGTACTGTGGATGGAGCCTTTCCCACTCTAGTTGGCCTTGAGTGTCTGGTGACTTGTGTGGTTCCCATGAAGTGTTAAGAAAATCCAACAGCAAACCTGAGAGATCTTACTGTCTGTGTTCAATGACTCGTAAATCAGGCAGCACCCCACCTAGCAGACACCAAGGAGCTCCGGGGAGCTGTGCAAAGTGGACAACTTACAGGCAGAAGAGGTCGGGACAAGGAAGTCACACTAGCCAGGAGCTGATTGGCTGCGGTAGGGTCTGTCCGAAGTCTGTCCGGCAGTTCACCTCACAAGTGCTGACATGTCATCCCAGCCAGGCCGGTTCAGGCCTGTTCCTGGGGGCTGACCCGGAGGCAGTGGGGCTCGGCTGCTGACCGGGCCGGGCGCAGGTCATTGGCTCATTTCTGGCAGAAGAAAAGGAAGAGCCTTTTCCAATGTGGAGTCTTGGGAACCTCTCGGAGAGCACCATGCAGTGTTATCAGCGTTGAATATCACAGCCCAGACACCATCTGACATCAGACTTAGCTCCTGTGGTTCTGGGAAATTAAAGTGCAGTGTCTGCTGGAATGTGTGTGCGTGTGAAGCATGGCCATTTGAGATTTATAAGTGAGAGACGGTCTCCTCTCTGGGGCCAGTTTACTCCTCGACCCAGAGGCTGACGCAGGGAAAGTAGTGCTGTCAGTCAGCCGGCTTTCTCCCAGGTCCTGGCATTCAAGTCCCCACAGAGGGCGCCACCCCGCCCCGCCGCCATAGTCTCCGTGCAGCGCAGTGGCTACAGGTGCACCAGGGCCACCGGTGCCAAAGGTTCCGCTTCCCCTCGGGGCTGCCGGCCCCTGGGAACCTGTTCCTCCCTCTGCAAATACTCCCTCCCCCTTTACCCTCCTGTCCCCCCAACCCCTCTCCCCCCCCCCCACCCCCCCACACCACACCACACTCTGGAGGTTTAGGTTCTATGGTGGGTTCTCAGCTAGGAAGACTGAATAACAATAAAAATCTATTGTTTCCTGCTTTTAAAGTTCGGGGGAGGGGGTGCTGACAGCTGAAGTAACTTGGAAAATTCTAAAGAAGTTACTGAGCTCACAAATAGGCCTTTTGTTTTCCCTTCAGGACCTCAGGTCCACTGTAAAGAAAGGATCTCGAAAGTTTCTCAGATGATTTTTATTTCTTTTATTTTTTGTTAATCCTTACCAAAGGATATTTTTCCATGGATTTTTAGAGAGAGTGGAAGAGAGGGGGAAAAATAGAAACACTGATGTAAGAGAAACACATCAATGGGTTGCCTCCTGCATGCCAGGAAGGAGCCTGCTCGAACCCGGGACCCTTTGGTCCACAGGCTGACACTGTGCACTGAGCCAAACTGGCTAGAGCTCAAATGATTTTTAAGTCTTCGGTTGTTTTAAATTGATAGCTGGATATGGATAGCTTGAATATTTTTGCTTACATCTTTTTATTGACTGACTTGAGAGAGGAAGGGGGAGGAGAGGAACAGAAGCATCACCCTGTTGCTCCACTCCTTTGCACCCTCATTGTGGTTCTTGTGTGTGCCCTGACGGGATCACCCGACGCCTTGGTGGGTGGAGCTGCCTGGCCAGGGCAGGTAGATGTGAAAATTTCTGCATCAAAGTTACATCTTACCTCTTTTTAAAAATCATTATTTAAAAATATTTACTGGGGCCAAAACCGGTGTGGCTCAGTGGATAGAGTGTCGGCCTGCGGACTGAAAGGTCCCAGGTTCGATTCCGGTCAAGGGCATGTACCTTGATTGTGGATAGGGGGTGTGCAGGAGGCAGCTGATCAATGACTCTCTCTCATTGGTGTTTCTAACTCTCTATCCCTCTCTCTTCCTCTCTGTAAAAAATCAATAAAATATATATTTTTAAAAAACAAAACACATTTACTGGGAACACTGATAGAGGATTTGTCCAGGTGCATGAAACAGTGTACTTAAGTGACACCGTCCCCTCAGCAGGAACGCTGCTGGTTTGGGTGTTCTCCGGCGCTTTCTCTTTCCCGTGCACCCACTCTTCCGTTAACGCCTCTGTGGACTACTCCAAAGCATATTTGACCTCGGACTCCCGTAGTTGAGCTTGGTTCCTGAGTTTGTTCTTTCATGCATTTATCTCACAATCCACATCCTTCCGTTACATCGCTTGTGCCTACGTGTGTTGTTGCCATCGCTGTGTCTGCCATCTGTGTCGCTCTCTTCAGGAGAAGCTGTTTCCATGGCTACGTAGTAACACTGTAGCCATAGACGAGGTAAGATACTGAACTGTTTCATCATTTTTCTGGAACACGTGCAAGTTATCAATCTTCCTAAGAAGAAGGAGCCTGTGAGCATAAGCAAACCTTTGCTCTCGTGACTCACTTCCTCTGAAGCACCTGTGTCTCCTGTGAACAAAACGCTAGGAAATCAAGCAGTTGTTTCTTACATTTTCCTTGGAGATCAAAACCTCATAGAGCCGAGGGCATGTCTGTATCACTAGTGACAGAGTGCGTGTCTCAGCAAACAGGGCTGGCAGGAAGGCCTCTGGTGTTTGTTTCATGACGTTAATTGGCTACATTAGAGAAAGGGAGGAGGGTTCTTGCAGGAGCACATCTCCAGCGTCTCAGTGCCTGGGGGCCGGCCGTGGATGCAGTCTGGTCTGGGATCTCAGCGGCTTATCCTCTCGCATCTGCGGGTCCGTGGGGCGGGCTGCTGGGCCGTGTGGGTGAGCGTGCAGGTTTGGTCTCCCGCACTGAGGTCATTTGTCAGGCAGCAGTGCATGAGGGCAGCTGCAGAGGGCTTTGGGAGGATTCAGGATACGTTTTTCCTCCTTTAATAAATAAATCCTAGCAACTAGTTTATTTTTAATATTTGAAGTCTCTAGTAAATTTGGTTAGCTTTTAAATTGGGTTTAAAACCAATTATGTACAGTGTGCCAAGAACCAGAGCCTGCCTGTATTGAAGATGTGACTGGTGGTTATGAACCTCAGAAAACAGAAATGCATCATTGTGTCTATCACAACAAGTGGTTTCTGTCATTAATACAGTGTACCTATTGAAAAGGGGATTGTTTTGATTTTTTGGCCTTAATTTAAGGTATGGTAAAAATATGATAGGAAATTCTGAATTTACATATTTAAATGCATCTTACGAAATTGTTAAACCTGTTAACTTGGGCAGACAAATGTGGAGAGAGAAGGAGAGGGGTAGAAGAGAGGATTATGACTGGGGGTTGACAATACTTTCTATTTCTGTATTATTTGAGTTTTTCAACAAGTACTCTTTCATTATCTAAAAGGATAATTAAACATAATGAGCTTATTATTGAGTATTCAGTAATTTCACAGATGACTAATACCCAGGAAATTTGTTGTTACTTCTGTTTAGTGAAATACTTTAAAATTTACATGGTATCATTCTTCTTATTCTCTTATACATGTCTCACTGATCTCTGTTCCCTTTTCCTAAAGTACTGACAGTTTTAAATATTAGTGTGTTTTTTAAATTGATCTTAAAGGGAGAGGAGAGGAAGGGAGGGTAGGTGAGGGAGACATTGAGGTGAGAAAGAAACATCCATCGGCTGCCTCCTGTTTGCACCCCAACCAGGGGTTTAACCCGCAGCCTGCGCATGTGCCCTGACTGGTAATCGAACTAGTGAAAGGTCACCCAGCCACTGAGCCACACTGGCCAGGCTGTGTGAATTTTTTTCAATACATATTACATTGGGGAATTTTTTTGGAGATTTATGACAATTTTAAAAAAGATAAAACACGTAGCCTAGAATAGCAAAAGAAAAAAAAAAGAAAAGAAAGAAAAAGCTATGTCACGAATGCATAAAATACTATATTTAGGTAGTAGTGTATTTACTACCATAAAATATGCACAAATCTGTTGTAAAATTTGACATAAAATTAACAAAGCTTACACACATAACCACAGACTACATGGCACCATTTGCTGTGGAGAAAAATATAAACAAACGTAAAGGTGCATTATTAACTTGTAGCTCCGTGGGGGGCTGGGCGGTAGGGATTCTCATGCATGTGGAGGTGTGGGAGGTGGAGTGATGCGTGAGCATTAATGTGCTCGAAACCGAGAGCAAGGACCAGGCTCTGCCTTTCCCTTTGCTGCCGCTCCCCCGGGAGGGAGGTGGTGACCTAGCACACGGTGAGTGTTTCCTGTTTCTGAGCCACGCTTTTCTGCTTCGGTGGGATATGAAGTTATAAAGACGGCACGCTGTGAGGTCGGGTGTCCAGCCCGGGCTGCAGAGCACTGAGGGTCACCACGGAGAACAGATGCCTGAGGGGGGAACTGGAGTGCGTGCATGTGTGTGTGTGTGTGTGTGTGCATGAGTGTGTGTGTGTGTGTGTGTGTGTGTGTGTGTGTGATGTGCGCCCCGCGGCACCGAGAGGCGGCCGGGGCTGGGCGGCGGCAGGAGGCTGGCCACCACCTGGCTGCAGAGGGAGGGGCCAGGGGCCAGGCCCCCCCAAAGATGGAGCCTGACAACATCAAGAGCAGCAGGAGCCGCTGGCAACGCAGAGTCCGAGGGGAGAGGGGAGAGGTTGGGGAGACGTCCTGGCGTCTGTCTCCCCAGCTCCAGCTCCCGCAGCGCGGGCGGAGCGAAGGCCCTGGGCTGGGCATGGGGCAGCCTTGAGGAGACCACTTCCTGCCACGCTCTGCTCCCCCCGATCAATCTCCTCGGAAGACATCCTGGACCAGGGGAACCTGAAACTGCCAGACTTCGCTCTGTGGAGTAAGGACCCTCTGGCTGCGTCCTGGGGTCCCCCGGTCCTCAGCCATCCACACTGACCAGGCCGGTGCTCGGTGGAGGCCTTGGTCTCTGGCCTGCGTGACCTCGTTGGGAAAAGCCGCGTGAGGCTGGCACTCCCGTCGCAGGTGCCTGGGCAGGCTCGGGGTGCAGTCAGCCTAGAAGGCCTGATTCCGCCGTCTCAGGTGATGGAGGCAGGTAGCCCGAGGCAAGCGCATGGCCTGGCCTCAGCTCTGCGGGGCTCTGTGCGCTGTCTCTCCGACACGGAACTTGAAGTATCATCAGCCCGTGGCTGTCTCGTGGAGGACACGGTGTCATTTGAAGAGTCCACGTTGATTATTTAGAATTAGGAGCAACTGCCAGAAATGGACACCTAAAGTAGGTTGGTGCAAGCAGGCAGTTTGATGTCAAGTTCTGATATGGCCGTCGGGGCTGGCATGGCCGTTTGGTTCCATGAAGCCTCAGGTACCGGAGTCCTTGGTGGTTTTGCTTTTGTTGAGCAGAGGGAAAGCTCTTCGCCGCAGGCTCCCCGGCAGAGGCCGTGTTCCTCTGGCATCCAGTGTGCTGCTGACACACAAAAGGCCTGTACTGGAGAAGCAGACCGACAGTGGCAGCCACAGCAGGCTCCACGTGTCCTCCGTGACCCCTACCACGGACAGGGTGCCCATCGCCCTGACCTGGCCGCCCGGGGCCGCCAAGACTGCCAGTGGGCAGGAGCTCAGCACAGAGGGAACCCCCCGGGGTGCGCTGGCTTCAGGAGCGGCACGTCCGTGTCAGCCTGTGCAGGAAAGCTGATTGTGGTGAGATAAGGGGTGGGGACAGGGTTTCAGTTGCACACAGTTCTGTCTCCCTGACGTGCCTGGAGTGCACCCTCTCAGCAGGGTGTCCGGGCGTGTCTGACCCGTTTAGGTGGGTCCTCGTGCTGTGCCCTCACCTGAGCCCTCTGCTCGGAGGGGCCGTCTTGGCGCTTCTGTCTGTCCGTCTGTCCGTGCGTGGTTGTGAGTGAGGCAGAGGAGGTGCTCTGTGCCTTTGTAATTGTGTTCTGTTGTTGCAGCGGACGAAGGTCGCAGCACAGACCCCGACCGGCTGCAGGTGCTGTACAAGAAAGCCATCCTGCCCTACGGCGTGTTCCGGCGGCAGCAGCAGCGGGAGCCGGGCGAGGAGGCGGCCGTGCTGCAGTACGCCAGCCTGGTGGGCCAGGCCTGCTCCGAGCGGATGCTGCTCTTCCGGAGCTGAGCCGCCGCGCCCGCCGCTGGCCGCACCCGCCGCTGGCCGCACCCGCCCGCCGCACCGCTTCCTTCCCTCCACTCTCATACGGCTTTTGTAAACTCTTTTGTGGCAATGTGTTTGTGAAAACCTCATGGTTGATGTAAAGACTTAAAAAATATGTTATGACCTAGCTCCATAATTGGGATTTATAATTTCAAAAGTTTGTTTTATGAACAAGACATGGTAAACTTCTCTTACTGTCAGTATTTTAGAAAGTAAAGTCAATCCGTGAATCATAAGTAATGTTAATTACAGCTGTGCTTTTTGTTCTGTTAGAATTCAAAGCAGACTGTGTCCTTGGATCCATTTAGCGTTAGTTTACGCTAAAAGACAGACAGACGAAACCCTTCCGTGTGGGGAAGAGGTGGGGGTGCTTCTCGCTTCGAAAGGCCCTCTCAGGAGAACTGCTGCTGGTTTCCAGCGCTGTCACCGCACCCCGCTGTGGGGCGGAGGGAGCGGGAAGCAGGTGCGAGGGTGAGCGGGTCTGTTTACCCCGCGGTCCTGCTCGCTGCCGGCCTGGCGTGATTTCTTCCTGGAAGTTGTTGCGAGTGCTCCCCTCACGCTCCAAGCGTCCCAGTATTTACCCTGGTTCATTGGCTCTGTTTGTCAAAGTTTAAGAAGTGAGTTTCCAAAGAAAAACGTGGGTTCCTGCCTTCACTAGCTGTTCGTGCCTCAGGACCGAGGACACTCGTCTTCGGCTCTTGACTGAGACTTGGTTCCTGTCCGAATGCGTTCATCGTTCGTGGCTGTGGCACAAGCCCCATTTCATTAGAGGACCCGTTGACCCCCGCTCCAGGGTGGGTGACACTGGCTCTCCCTTTGGGGTGTCACCGGGGGTGCCACGCTGGCCATGGACATGAAGGCTCCCCTGTCCCTCCCACTTCCTGTTGTTTGAGCAAATGCCCCTGTGGCCACAGTCGGGGTGGCCGCTGAGGACGGAGGGCAGCGAGCTGCGGGGCCCGGATGGGTGGTTTTCTCCCGCACTCGCGCCCCCCTGCCCCTCCGTCCCAGCAGCCCTGTTCTGCCTTGGGTCTGTGTTGTGCTGCGTGAGCCTTTTGAAAATTGTGCTGTAAAGCGCAGTCTGCGGACTCTCACTGCCGCCTTTACATGTTTCTTCTACATGCACTGAATTTAGATAAAACACAGTAATTTCAGCCAGTTAGAGCAAAAGGGAGGCTCATAAGACAATGTTTTAAAAGTCAAATGTCTAGAAATTGAACATCCAGGTAAACCGCTGGACTTGGGCTGACCCTGCGGGGGGCGCTGTGGCTCCAGGGAGGCCCCAGAGGGCCGGGCATGAAGATTGCTTGGTTGCTCACTTCCCATGTTGGGTTTTTGTTTGTTTGCTTGTTTGTGAGAGTAGATAGCAGTTTCCTGATCCTCGTGAGCAGTTAAGAAGTCTTGAGAAGCAGCCATGTGTTCGTTTGCAGCTGGCTGCGTGCTGGCGTGGCTGGCAGGCGAGGGCGGTGAGGCCAGTGACCGCCTGGCCAGCAGACGGACAGCCCAGCGGGGAACCACTCTCCCACCCGGGCCTTCCCCAAGGATGGAACCTGCCAAGGCCGGTGGCGCCGGCCACACCCCCCATCCTGTCTTGGGCAGAAGTTCTAGAGGGTCCCCATCACCATTGTTCTTCAAGCTAGTTCTGTTCTGTGGACACTCTTGTTCTCTCTGCTTTACCGAGTGTAACCCGAGCACTTTGACATTCTGAAATATAGAGGCTGTTAGATAAACACTTTATCACTTGATTAAAATTAGATAAGAAATTAATGTTCATTTTTTTCCTATCCATCAAGCTTATCCTATTTTTTAATTTACTTTTTAAAGTATCAGCTGTGTATGGTTGCTTGACATGGTGGAATCTATTGTGTCAATGAGCCTTTCCAGGTGTCAGAGGGTGTACGGTTTGGGTTGTAGGCTTTCTGTTGTTTCAGTGTGAGTAAAGGCGAGGAAGAATGTGATGACCACTTACCTAAGATGTGCCTGTCTCTTGCTGGCCTGGAAGGAAGGACAGGGAGATACAACGGGTGTGATTGGGAAATGGCCAACGTACTTTTGTTCCGAAGGAGACCCCGTACGTGGAAGGCCGGCAGGCTTGCTCGCCTGTTGTGTTTTTGCTCTCGTCCATTCCTTCGGAGCGGCCCATTGGCTAACGCCCGAGTGGAGGGAATAAAGCTGCTTCTGTCCGAGGGGCTCTAGCTGGTCGATACACAAAAGACACGTGCTGCCATCTGCTCACTCCCGGAGGTCCGTCACCTGCGGGAACGTTGGCGAGCAGAGGAAGCGTCGGCTGGGGAGTCGTCGGCTCCCGGTCACTAGTCACTTCAGCCCCAGGAACCCGTTCCTTCCTCAGGAAAAGCCAGAGGAAGTGTCCCCTCCAGCACGGACCGGGTTCCCACAGGGCACACGGGACAGACATCCTGTTACCCAGAGGACTTGCAGTGAAAGATTTGTTACAACCTGGAATACAGTATCTCTTTAAAATGCGGTTTACAGGAAGTTTTCCTAAACAGCGATAAAGCAGCCTGCTTCCACCCTGTGGCAGCCCACAGTGTATCTGTGGAACACATTGGCAAGTGTTTGTCTTTTCTGGTGAGTTGATGGTAAAACGAATCCAATTTTCCGCGTTATTCAAGTATCAGTTACAATTCCCACCGGCGTTTTCCCAGAATAGAAGCAGCGTTAGTGCTGTCCTCCTGCAGTGACAGAACCGTGTGCCGAAGACCACGGGGCGCTGACAGTCCGACCCTCTGCCCTGGCCCCTCACAGCGGTGCCTGCATGTGTGTAGCCTGTGGCTTTAAATAAAAATGGAATCTTGCCATGGATGCTGTTTGTGATTCCTTATTTGATGTATTCGAACGTCTTAATATATCGTTGACTGTGCAAATGAGTGAGGAATGAAGGTCATTTTAGTGGCCACATACTGTCCTGCTGTGTCTCTTCTCCTTTGAGAAAGGAGGCGAAGACGAGTCCCCCTTGTGGGTAGCAGGGCCGTAATTGACTGGTGCTAACAGTGTTTGTCAGTTCTCTGTGACCTTGGTGATGCCCTAGCCGGTGTGGCTCAGTGGAGAGAGCATCGGCCTGCGGACTGAAGGGGCTGGGGTTCGATTCCAGTCATGAGCAAGTACCTTGGTTGCCGGCTCCTCCCCAGCCCTGGCGGGGCGTGCGGGAGCACCTGGGTCATCTTCAGGGTGGAGACGCTTTGAGGTCCCTGTTCTGCCCTTTCCGCTGTTCTCCCCGGAGCCACAAGGGGGCAGAAGGAGACCTCCTCCCCCAGTTCTCTCACCTCTGAGGGCCCATGGGGAGCCGGAGCTTGCTTCTGGCCCTTCCCGGCCAGTGTGGTGGACACGGAGTCCACCTCCCGCCTGGCGTGTCTGACTGTTTTTTCAGGTTTGGGCTGTCTTTGAGTTAACTCTCCCTCTGCATCTAAGACGGCGGTGAGAGGAGATGACAGCTAAATAGTGTCCTGTATGAATGACTTTGGGGTTGGTCCCCCGTCTGCTGCACTGTTTCCCGTGTCCAGCCTGGCTGGGCTGGTGCAGGCCCGTAGCACCTCGGATCTGCTTGTTGGGAAAGCCTTCAGCAGTGTCCTGTCCCCGACTCGCACCCTCACTCCCCGCCCCCGGCGGTTTAACCTCCCAGAGGTCACCCTTCTCATCTGTCCCTCGCCTGGTCCCACATCACAGCGACCCACCCCAGCCGAAGGAATGAGCCCTGCCCGGCCGGCCCCATCTCTTCCCTCCCCTCCCTCTCCCTCCGGAGACGCCACCTCAGCCTCTCCTCCTGGCTCCCGGCCTCCGTGCCGGCCCATTCCTGCTCCACAGGTTCGTGTCTGCGGGGTCGGGCCAGGCGCTGGGATGGCCACTCCAGGGAGGCCATGCTAACTGCGAAGACTTGCTGCCGGCCCTCCGCTGGGCCCCAGGTTCTGGGTCCGAGCTGCACTGGGCCCAGGCAGCCTGGCCGGCCGAGGCTGTCGCATCTTTGGAAGAAGCGAGCGCCCACTCCGCGGAAGCCGCGGGGGAACCAGGTGGCCGTTCTCAGGGCCCCGACTCCCCCAAGAGGGCCGGTGCGGCCCCTGCAGTGAGTCTGGTCTCCGGTGCTGTTGGCTCCCAGCGGAGACTGGCTGCCGGCCTGTGCTCTGCGCGGCCCGGTGGGTGCTGGGACCCTGGCATCCGTGCGGTAAGTTGCGGGGGTGGGAGGTGGGGGCACGCAGGGTGTGAGGGTCGTAGTGACACCGGCCGGGGCCATGCTCCCGCCTTTGCCAGACTCTCCGTCCCCGATTCAAAGCGAGAGAAAGAATAATAAGCGCCGGTGCCCAGACCGTTTCAATCAGGGCCAAGTTCCCCCGAAGGCCCCGCGGCCCAGACCTCCCGGCTCCCGCCACACCCTGTAAAAACAGAGATTGAGCCGCGGCGTGTTTGTTTTGTCCCGGGGGCTGGTGTTTTATGCCGCTGGTGCGATCCGCGGGCGTCGGGCCCGAGAGAGGGCGGCCTCGCTTTTGATGCGACAGCTCTCGGCCGCCCCTCAGCAGCCACGTGGTCCTGGGCTGTGGGGCTGCTCGTGGGAATCCCACGGGAAGGGGCTTCCAGGCCAGTGGGGCCTGGGTTTCCCATCCTTAAAATTTTCTATTTTTACTTTTAAATATATTTTTATTGATTTTGGAGAGGAAGGGAGAGGAGATAGAAACATCAGTGTTGAGAGAGAATCACAGGCTGGTTGCCTCCTGCACGCCCCGCACTGGGGTTTGGAGGCCTAAACCCTGCATGTGCCTGACAGGGAGCCCAACCCGGGACCCGTCAGTGTGTACGAGGATGCTCTGTCCCAGCGGTGGGCAAACTTTTTGACTCGAGGGCCACAATGGGTTCTTACACTGGACCGGAGGGCCGGAACAAAAGCAACCTGACCACGCTGGCACTCTCATCTTTGGCTGCTGGTGAAAGAGCAGAGGGGGAGAGCAAGAGAACCCTCCTCTCTTTCAGCTCCGCGAGCCGGATAGAACAGCCGAGCCGGCCGGATCTGGCCCGCGGGCCGTAGTTTGCCCACAGCTGCTCTATCCATTGAGCGTGCTGGCCGGGCCACGTTCAGTGTCACTGCGGATGGTGTGGTGTAGAGAGTCCAAATGCCTCTTGTTCCACATTCACAGCCAGTGTGGCCCTGCCTGGGCCCATGCTTCAGTCGGGGGTTGGAAATGGTGATGTGCTAGTTGTATCCTATCTTTTTAAAAATATATATTTTATTGATTTTTTTTTACAGAGAATAAGGGAGAGGAATAGAGAGTTAGAAACATCGATAAGCTGCCTCCTGCACACCCCCTACTGGGGCTATGCCCGCAACCAAGGTACATGCCCTTGACCGGAATCGAACCTGGGACCCTTCAGTCCACGGAGTACAGTGCATATAGAGAAGCCGGATAAGTTCCTCCTCTTGCCCTTTAGTTAGCAGTTTTCTAAATGAGTTGGTCTCCTCGCATATTTCAAAGGTGGCCAATAAGTTCTTTGTAAGTTTCATAGGAACTTGCGGATTGAACCAGAGAAAGTGGTTTTAACGCATCACAACCTGTTCCTTTGGTCTCACAGGCGGCGAAGGAGACGTGTTTGAGCCTTTCTTTCATTTACCGGTTCTCACGATAATAAGTGTGCCCCTTATGCTTTGGAAGTGACGGATTAGGTGTGTGTGTGTGTGTGTGTGTGTGTGTGTGTGTATGTGTGAGGTAAAAGTACTTAACGTGTTTGGACGTAGTCGGTGAGTTTAGTAGTTCCAGTTACATCCTCCTGCAGCTCCTCGGGTACCATCTTTGGCCAGTGGGGGGCGCCCTCGTTACCCATTCATTCCTCTGCTCATTCCTTTAACTCAGAGATTGGTGAGGAGGTTGTAGGCCAGATGCAGAACGAGGGGGGTGTAGTGAGCATCTCACACCGAGATCTGGGCGCTGTCGTGTCTGCAGGAAGCACCTGGTCTGTAAGGAGAAGCATGTACAGATTGCAAGCAGAAGGGGGTGTCATGGACGCTGCAGAGAGAAAGAAGGTCAGGGCCTGGAAGTTGTACCTGTCACTTCTGACCACTTACCAATGGTCAGAACCTAGTCACATGACCACACCTAGCTGCAAGGGAGTCTGGGGAATGTAGTTCTTAAGTGGGTGGCGGCGTGTCTTCGCTCTGTAGACCATCAGTTCCCCTGGGTCACCTGGGGATCTTGTTAAAATGGTTCTAGCTCAGCAGGCTCGGGGCGGGCTGGGGGTGGACGTTCTGCATTTCCCACAAGCTCCCGGTGAAGCGTGGTCTTGGTCGTTGGACCCCAGAGGGACTGTCCGCTTTCAGGGTGGCCGACGTCGCCTCCACCTTTCACTGCGGCTGCGGCTGCGGCTGCGGCTGCTGTTTGGGTAAATGTACGTGGAGGACGTTGCTTGTTTGTAGTAAATACCCAGCAACGTGTCTGGCCCGCGTGGCTCCGTGGTTGCGCGTTGGCTTCTGAGCCAGGAGGTCAGGGTTCGGTTCCCGGTCAGGGCACACGCCGGGTTGCAGGCTCCATCCCCAGTGGGGGGGCGTGCAGGAGGCAGCTAGCTGATCAAGGTTCTCTCCCATCATGCATGTTTCTCTCTCTCTCTCCCCCTCTCCCTTCCTCTCTGAAATCAATGAAAATATATTTAAAAAAATAAACACCCAGGCCTGTGCCAGCGTGTAAAGTGGAGTTAGAAGCCTCTTTGCCCAAGAGCTGTATGCGCTTTCACTTTTGTTTAGAATCTGGAGTTTTCCCTGCGGCCCAGAACGTCTGAGTAACAGGATTCCCAGCAAAATGGTATGAAAATGAGTTATTTTCCAAGTAGAAAACAAATCACAGTAGCTCACAGTTTTCTTGGCATTATAAGTATCTAGACCCGTGGACTCCATCCAATTATCTCCAAACACTCGGGAAAGTGTGAATAATTATACCGTGTGCCAGTGTAAATAGGGGTTTTATTTCCCGGAGAAATCCAAGCACTTCAAGGCCCTTTAAGTGCGTTATCTTCTAAGTGTCATTAATCAAAACGGAAGTGTGCACCCCCAGCCTCCCCCTCCCAGGCTGCCCCGCCTCTCCGAAGAGGCCCTGCACGTCGGCCCTGAGGCTGCCTGGGCCTCGGGCCCTGCCTCCCGCACCCGAGCCTGTCCAGCCCCCACGCGGGATTGTGAGGCTCGGGTGTCTCCGTTCATTTGTCCCCTCAGCTGGCCTCTTCTGCTTGACCTGCAGCTCTGGGTGCAGGGGCCTGACCTCCCCCCAGAGGCATACACCCCTCCCCCCGCACCCGGGGCGATGGGCAGGAAGGTTGGGGGGGGGGGCGCACATGCTCTGCGAGCCGTGGAGTGGAGCCTGGGTGGCGGTTTAGGGTGCTCGCCCCCATTCCACCACGGGGAAGCAGGGCTCACGGGGCCGCCCCAGCCCCGGGCCCCGCGCTCCGCCCTCCCACCGGACCCTGCTCTAAAGGGAGGACGCGCTTGGGGATGCGCTCAGGCTTGCTTTGGATCCTTAAGTCGCAGTTATTTTTAGTTCCTTTTCCTGATCCAGCTGTGCCTCTACCTGGGGCGGGCGGGCGGGCGGGCGGGCGGGTCTGAAACTTTGCCTTTGTGGCCTCGGCCGGGCAGTCGTGGGGCGGCATCGGGCGAGGGGGGCCCTCAGGGCGCAGGCGGCCACGTGTGGGGGCATCTGAGCGCTCATGCTCCAGCCCCGGCTACCGACAGGAGGAGAGGAGGGGACGCGGGCCCGCGGGAGGGAGGCAGAGGCCAGCGTGTGTCTTGGGCCGGCCGCTGGGCCGGATTCCCCCGCGCGTCCCCGGCCGCTCCTGGAGACGGAGAAAAGCACGTGACTCCGCCGTCCCCTCCTTAATTAAAACGTTAACCAGGGCGACGATGCCAAGTCTCACCAGGACGTTGTTCCCCCTCGAACCCGGGACACCCCGCCGGGCCCCGCGCCGCGGGGGCCATTTGAGTCAGGACGTGTTATTAAGTTTCCACGTGTAATCAGCCCGGAT
The DNA here is from genome assembly GCA_963924515.1 of Vespertilio murinus. NCBI lineage: Eukaryota > Metazoa > Chordata > Mammalia > Chiroptera > Vespertilionidae > Vespertilio > Vespertilio murinus. Next base: position 444,951 of record OZ004714.1, on the reverse strand, counting down.
GTTTTAATGGAAACTCGCTCCCTTCTTCTCACGAGCATGTGGTTTGGTTTAAAAGCGCCCGGGTCGGGTGCCCTGCGTTGCCGCGGCAACAGGCAGCTGGTCTCCACGCAGCCCGGGTCCCGGCGAGGGGCCGGCGGGCGCCCAGCCCCGGCCAGGGCTCGGCGGCGGGCGGGAGAGGCGTCCGTGGGATCGGGCGGCGCAGGGGCCAGAGGCTGTGGGAAAGCCTTTGTCTGCGCGGCCGCCCTCGGCTGTCTCCTCTCGCCGCGGCTCACGGGTTAAACGGGAGTCGTGTCCGGGCGGTGTGTTGTGAGCTCCGAGTTCACGGGTCTGTGATGGCCTGTCAGCCTCGCCCGCTTCCCCGGGGCGCGCAGGGCCGGGACGGGCAGGGGCGGTGGGGACGGACACCTGCCCTCCGGCGTGGAGAATGGATGACAGGGTGGAGGCGTATCTTAGCGACAGGCTGGGGCTCGGCGCCTCCGGGAGGGTGTGTGTGTGTGTGTGTGTGTGTGTGTGTGTCCTGTGCAGGCCTGCTTTCCCACCAGTTGGCTGGTATGGGGGTGAGGGTGTTAGGGGAGGGGGGCCGAGACATGGGGGCCCTGGCTCCCCGCGCTCGTCTCTAACGTGGGCAGGAGCTGTGTGCGGGCTGCAATCGGGGCCCCCTCCCAGGGCCCAGCCCCGGCTGACTGCGTTGCTGAGAGCTTCTCTGAAGACGGGACTGCCTTACAGGAGCCCAGGCGGCCCAGGGCCTTGGGGTGCTGCACCCCACACCCCGCACCCACACCTGCCCCTCACCTTCCCTCCCCTGCTGCACTGCCCGCCGTGCGTGCAGGAGAGATCACTGGTGTGGTGACCTCGCGCCCAAAAAGGCACTGAGCGGTTCACAGCGCTGGTTCGGGGGGAGGGGGCCATGGCTGCATTTCCTTCCTGCTTTCCGTCTTCTGAATGTTTGATGTCAAATGTATTTGCTTTCGTGGGAGAGCAACAGGCAAGGGTTCCAAAAGCAGAACCTGCTGGTCCCCAAGACCCAGCGTGGGACGCTGGAACCCTCGGCCTGCCCGGGGCGGCGGGAATGAGCGTGACCTCTGAGCGTTCCGCGCGTGAAGTGCAGGTTCTGCTTCTGTGACCCCGGAGCCTCTGAGTCCACGTCTGTGAAAGGGGGTCATGTCTTTCTTATCAAATGTGGGGACGACATACAATCTCCGTAAACTGGAGTGGAGAGTTAATACATTTTCACTGCCTCCCCTTTCTTTTTTCAATGTATTTTTATTGATTTCAGAGAGGAAGGGAGAGGGAGAGCGAGAGAAACATCAGTGAGGAGAGAGAATCATGGGTGGCTGCCTCCTGGGGATCGAGCCTGCAGCCCGGGCCTGTGCCCTTGACTGGAATCCAATTCAGGCCTGTCAGTCCACAGGCCAGTGCTCTGTCCACTGAGCCAAACCAGCGAGGGCTCTTATTTTTTTTTTTTTTAAATGCTTTTATTGATTTCAGAGAGGAACCGAGGAGAGAGAGAGATGGAAACATTAAGGATGAGAGAGAATCATTGATTGGCTGCCTCCCGCACACCCCACACTGGGGATGTGCCCGCATCCAGGGTCCATGCCCTTGACCAGAATTGGGCCTGGGACCCTCCAGTCCACAGGCTGGTGCTCCATCCGCTGAGCCACGCTGGCCAGGGCCTAACACAGCACTGTCGTTCATCCTCCTCCGACCATGTTTTCCGTTCATTTTTAGGGAGAGTGGGAGGGAGAGGGAGAGGGAGAGACAGCAAGACATCGCTGTGGGAGAAACACCCCGATGGGCTGCCTCCCGCCTGCTCCCTGACCAGGGCCCCGGCCGGGGAGGAGCCTGCCACCGAGGTCCGTGCCCTTGACCGGAATCGAACCCGGGACCCTTCACTTGGCAGGCCGACATGAATCTAGCCACTGAGCCAAACTGGCCAGGGCTCACAGAGCATTTTGCTGGAGTTTACAAAACAGTGTTTGTTTTCGGTTAAAAGCAGTGTTTTCAGACCGGGCCAGCTCGCTGTCACACTGTGGACGGCACCCCGGGGCCAGTGGGAACCCTGGGGCTCCGAAGGTCAGAGACGATGCTCCCTGCCCACTGGGCCCCGGCCCCACCCCTGCAGCCGACGGCCTCCCCACCCCGAGCAGCAGCCACCCCCCACCCGCCCCGGAGGTGCAGGACGGGACCCTGGGCTGGGAGGTGAGCTCGTTCCCAGGCTCACACCGGAGAGGGACTTCCTCCCACACCCTCCGCTTCAGGCCCGTGGAGAGGCCTCGGCTCTTTAGTTTTTGTTCTTTAAATATATGTTATTGATTTTTTTACAGAGAGGAAGGGAGAGGGATAGTTAGAAACATCGATGAGAGAAGAACATCAATCAAACATCGACCAGCTGCCTCCTACACACCCCCTACCGGGGATGTGCCCACAACCAAGTACATGTCCTCGACCAAAATCGAACCTGGGACCATTCAGTCCCCAGGCCGACGCTCTATCCACTGAGCAACACTGGTTTCGGCAGGCCTCGGCTCTTTAAAATACATTTTTATTGATGTCAGAGAGGAAGGGAGGGAGAGAAACATCAGTGAGGGGAGGGAATCACAGATTGTCTGCCTCCGGATGGGGATGGAGCCCACACCCGGGCCTGTGCCCTGACCGGGAATTGAACCGCGACCTCCTGGCTCAGCCCTGAGGCCCTCCGGCCGGGCAGGCCTCCACCCTCTGTCAGACGTGAGGCGCGCCCGAGAGGCCCTCGCCCAGTGACCTGCCGCCCATGCCACCGCCCGCTGTCAGCTGGTCCCTCAGGCCGCTCCGGGCCTGTCCTGGGGGTGCCCCCCCCCCACTCCGCCCAGGTGAGGGGGCGAGCGGGCCTGTGAGGACCCGGGATGCAGGCTGCGCTGAGCCCCCGCTCTGCCGCCTGCGTCCAGCTGATCCACACCTGCCGCCTGTTTCCTGCCCGTGACCCGCCCCCCAGAGGCTGGCAGGCCCTCCCCCCCCCCCCCCCCCCGTCTCCAGGTGGCCATGTGGAGGCAGAACCTCCAGCTCCAGTGGGGGACCCCAGAAAGCTGTGTTTGAAAGCCTCACCAAGCAACCAGCAAAGCAAAGACAGCACCACACATGCACACGAGACAGGCACACGCCCGCATGCATGCACACGCAGAAGGCGCACAAGACACACGTGCGCGGGCACATGCTTGAGCATGTAGAGGAGGGGGAGAGCCCGGCACGCACAGGGAGCCATTGTGTGCTCGGCCACGCGTGTGGAGGCTGCGGGCTGCGTGTCCTTTGTGTGTCGTTCACTGTGTGTCTCCAGGTCAGTCCAGGGGGAGGCGGTGCCCGTGGGTGAGGCGGCGGGCGAGAGTGAGTGGGAGGGGTCACGTTGTTGCCAATAAAAACGGAAACTTCCTCAGGAATCTGATCACTAGGGTCCCCTGGGGTGTCTGCCTTTTGGGGGACAGGGGTGGGGGGCGGGAGGCTGTGCCTGTGATGGGGGGCTGAGGGGGGACAGACAGGGGCAGTGGCTGCTTCCCTCCTCCCTCTGCTCGTGCTTTGAGGCTAAGGAGGCCCAGGCCTGGCCCAGCCTGTGTCTGTGGCGCCGGGTTCGGCTCCACCACGGCGGCTGCTCACGGTGACTGGGCATGTGGGCTCTCTTTACCCTCAGGACCCCCGACAGCCGAGAACCGGCTCACCGTGAGGCCCGGGCGCCCTGCTGCCTGGCCTGCCCCGGGCGGGGGGCCGGGCCTCGGCATCGCGGCATCGCGGGCGGCTCCCGTGATTGCTGTGCTTGCTGCGACCTGAAGGCCCGCGGGCAGCCTTTCTGCCCAGCCGCTCTGCCCCAGCACGCCCGCCTTCCTGCCGCTCTGCGAGCTGCCGAGAATGTGGGCCCCGGGGCGCTGGCTGGGGGTGGGGCGGGGCGGGGTGGGGGTAGGGGTGGGGTGGGTAAACCCGCTCCCAGCTTGGCACCGGCGAGCAGGGGAGGCAGAGGCCGCGCGCTGCGCCCGCCCGCCCGCTGCTCCTTCGCCTCCAATGCAGCCCGCCACGAAGGGTCCTCTTAGCCGGGCCCGAGCTGGGTTGGTCTGAACTCAGGGCAATACGACAAAGGAAAGAATTTCTCTCTGCTTTCTGGATAGGGGACCTCACAGCTTTTTAGATACACTTAAAATACATATATATATGTCTGCCCGGCCTCGGGGCTCAGTGCTGAGCGGCCACCTGGGGACCAGGAGGTCAGGGCACAGGCCCGGGGTGTGGGCTCATCACCAGCGTGGGGTGTGCAGGAGGCGGCCGACCCGTGACTCTCTCTCATCAGTGGCGTTTCTCTCTCTCCCGCTCCCTCCCTCTCTGAGGTCAGAAAAGACGGGTTAACACACGGAGCGGCCAGGTTGCTGTGCGTTCAGAGATCACAGTCACCCGGCCGCTCGTGTGTGTGTGTGTGTGTGTGTGTGTGTGAGTGTGTGTGTGTGTGTGTGTGAGTGTGTGTGTGTGTGTGAGTGTGTGTGTGTGTGTGTGTGTGTGTGTGTAAGGAAGGCCCGTGAGCCAGGCCACAGGAGCCGGTGCTGATGCTCGGGCGGGGACACCTCGGCGACGCCCTTGGGACTTCAATGAGCCCCGGAGTGGGTTTGCCGAGCATTTGTTACACCAGCGACGCCCCGTATCCGCCAGGGGAGCCGCGAGCCTGTCCGGACCTGCGAGGAGGCTGCACGTGCCGTTCCAAACCCGTTCGGCCCGGCGGCTCGGAGCTGTCACAGCCGGCCGGGGCGGGGAGGGGGTAGGTGGGCAGGTGGGGGGCAGGAGAGCCGGCCCGTCAGGACCTGCAGCTCGGCGGCGGGCCTCGCCAAGCGCACCCCCCAGAGGCCGGGCTGGGCCCCCAGCGAGGCTCCCCGTGGCCCTCCCTCCCGGTGACAGCTCTTTGGAAAGGTTAGACCGAACCCCTCCGGGATGGAGCTATTTCAGCTGCTGCTGATCCTCTGATAAATGAGACAGCGTTTCCGCTTCTGGCTACAAAGTATCTGACCGCCCGGAGCCTGCAACCATGTAGCATCTGGGGCTGCCGGCCCGCCTCCTGCTGGTTTTCTCCGCGTCTCCCCGAGGCTGTGAGCCTCTCTCTGGGGGTGTCCCCCCTCCCCGAGGGGCTGTGTGCCTCTCTCTGGGGGTGTCCCCCCTCCCCGAGGGGCTGTGTGCCTCTCTCTGGGGGTGTCCCCCCCCAGGGGCTGTGTGCCTCTCTCTGGGGTGTCCCCCCCCAGGGGCTGTGTGCCTCTCTTGGGGTGTCCCCCACCAGAGGGTCTGTGTGCCTCTCTCTGGGGGTGTTCCCCCCCCCGGGGCTGTGCCTCTCTCTGGGGGTGTCATCACCCCCCCTGGGGGCAGTGTGCCTCTCTCTGGGGGTGTTTCCCCCACCAGAGGGGCTGTGTGCCTCTCTCTCGGGTCTCCAGGGCGGTTTGAAGTCGTGATGGCGGGTCGTTAGGGCGCTTCGGAAAGACCGTGGGTGTCAGGGTTGTCCTCGTTCCGCCCTCTGCACGGCCCGGGCTGCGGGCTGGACACACAGCGCTCGGCATCGCTCTCCGCATCGCACCCCGGCTTTTCTTTATTTACATTTATACATTTCCTTATTGGTTTCAGCGAGGAGGGGGGGGGGTATAGAGACAGAAACATCCACAATGAGAGAATCACTGATTGGCTGCCTCCTGCACGCCCCCTACTGGGGATCGATCCCACAACCCTGACCAGAATTGAACCCGGGACCCTTCAGTCCGCAGGCTGAGGCTCTATCCACTGAGCCACACGGGCTTTTCTCGTTCTCGTCGCTCTGTCCCGCCTCCGAGGTGGCACGTGTGCCAAGGAAGCACAAACCTCAGCCAGAGACCGGCACCTTCTCAGGAACCCAGAACCGACGCGGGGGTGGCCGCCTCCGTGCACCAAACAGCGGGGCTGTTGCAAAGGGGGAAACTGAGGCAGGGGCCTCCGTGGTCCGCTGTCTAGCTTAGGTAGCCACTTCTCCCGGGCGTGCCGGGGGCAGGCTGTGTGGGCAGACACCAGGTGTTAGTGAGTGAGAGCAGAGAGAGATGGGGGAGCAGGAAGAGGATGGAGGTGGAGAGGGAGGTCGAGGTTCTATTCCCGTCGGGCTCAGCCCAAGAAGTGTCTCCTCTGTCCCCGACGAGCACCCGAGGGCCGGGGCGGCCGTGGGAGAGGGGCTGGCGTGCCTTAGCTGGGCTCAAAGTCCATTCCGCCTTCTCCGGAAGCTGGAGCTGATGTCATTTTATGGAAGCAGAGAATTAAAAAGATTTTTTTATTGGTTTCAGAGAGGAATGGAGAGAGAGAGAGAGAAACGTCCATGATGAGACAGAATCATGGATCCGCTGCCTCCTGCACGCCCCCAGTGGGGATGGAGCCCACAACCCGGGCCTGTGCCCTGACGGGAATCGAACCCTGACCCCCTGGCTCCTAGGTCAACGCTCAGCCCCAGAGCTAGGCTGGCTGGGCCACGGATACTTTTAAATGTCACGTTTCGTAGTGACTCCACTAGTCGTTTCTGACGAACTAACTGTTCATGTTGGGAGACCACCGAGCAAACGTTTGAAAACCAGTGCCGCAGACGGAGGACAGGACCCCGAGGATTGTGGGTAACACCCGGAGGCATCGGGACCGACCCGGCTGACCCTTCAGCGAGCACCTGCCCACGGCGGCTGCTCTGCCCCTCGCGGAGGGGAGGGCACTGGTGCCCGCAGAGGAACTAGCAGCGCCCGCGGAGGCCCGGGTCGGGGAGGTGGAGGGTTGGGGTGGACGGGAGAGGGCGTGGGGGACTGAGCCTCACCGCGGTGGGCAGGCGAGCAGACTGCCGGCCGGCTTTGCCTGAGGGGGCGGAGCAGGACCAGATGGGCAGGAGGATGGGCCAGGTGGCGGGGTTAACGCCAGGGGCACGGGTAGCAGAGCTCCAGGGCCTGCCCTGCCCTGCCCTGCCCCCACGTCTCCCTCCCGCCTCTCTCTCTCTCTCTCTTCCCCCCCTCCTCCTCCCCCGGCACGCTGTCCACCCAGTGGCTAAGGCCCAGCCGGGAGTCGCATCAATCCGCTCTTTCACTGCCCCCCCCCCCGCCTGCCCCTTGCAGCCCCTCAGATCGGATCCTGTCATCTGCTCTCCAGTCCCGTCCACAAGCAGCCGCCCACCCCTCTCCGCTCCCCGCGGCTCCAGCCCCTCCATTGTGTCTTGGCAGGAGGAGCACAAAGGCTTCTTCACCAGCCTGGCTCCCTCTCCCCACGGGGCCAGAGGGCTCCTTTCAACTGTAAATGAGATGGAAGCACCACTGTGGCCACGGTCCTGTCTGCTCCAGCCCCACGCTGGGACCAATCCCAGCTCCTTCCCCGGCTGGTAGAGGCCTGCAGAGCTGGCCACCAACCTTCTCCCTGTCCTCCTCCATCGCCACCTCCTCCTCCATCCCCACCCCTTCTCTATCCCCACCCCCTTCTCCATCCCCACCCCTTCTCCACCTCCTTCTCCACCTCCACCTCCTTCTCCACCTCCACCTCCTCCTCCATCCCCACCCCTTCTCCACCTCCTTCTCCACCTCCACCTCCTTCTCCATCCTCCACCTCCACCTCCATCCCCACCCCTTCTCCATCTCCACCTCCATCTCCTCCTCCACCTCCTCCTCCATCCCCACCCCTTCTCCATCTCTACCTCCTTCTCCACCTCCACCTTCATCTCCACCTCCTTCTCCATCTCCACCTCCTCCTCCATCCCCACCTCCTCCTCCATCCCCACCCCTTCTCCATCCCCACCCCTTCTCCATCTCCACCTCCTTCTCCACCTCCTTCTCCACCTCCTTCTCTATCTCCTCCTCCTCCTCCACCTCCATCCCCACCCCTTCTCCACCTCCACCTCCTTCTCCATCCCCACCTCCACCTCCACCTCCTTCTCCATCTCCACCTCTTCCTTCACCTCCTCCTCCAACCCCACCCCTTCTCCATCTCCACCTCCTCCTCCATCCCCACCCCTTCTGCACCTCCACTTCCTCCTCCACCTCCACCTCCTCCATCCCCACCTCCTTCTCCACCTTCACCTCCTTCTCCATCTCTACCTCCATCTCCACCTCCTCCTCCATCTCCACCTCCTTCTCCACCTTCACCTCCTTCTCCATCTCTACCTCCTTCTCCACCTCCACCTTCATCTCCACCTCCACCTCCTTCTCCACCTCCTTCTCCACCTCCTTCTCCATCTCCTTCTCCACCTCCTCCTCCATCCCCACCCCTTCTCCATCTCCACTTCCACCTCCTCCTCCATCCCCACCCCTTCTCCACCTCCACTTCCTCCTCCACCTCCTTTTCTATCTCCACCTCCTCCTCCATCCCCACTTCCTTCTCCATCTCCACCTCCTCCTCCATCCCCACCCCTTCTCCATCCCCACCTCCTCCATCTCCACCTCCTTCTCTACCTCCTCCTCCATCCCCACCCCATTCTCCATCTCCACCCCCTTCTCCATCTCCATCTCCTTCTCCACCTCCTCCTCCATCCCCACCCCTTCTCCATCCCCACCCCTTCTCCATCTCCACTTCCACCTCTTCCTCCATCCCCACCCCTTCTCCACCTCCACTTCCTCCTCCACCTCCTTTTCTATCTCCACCTCCTCCTCCATCCCCACTTCCTCCTCCATCTCCACCTCCTTCTCCACCTCCTCCTCCATCCCCACCCCATTCTCCATCTCCACCCCCTTCTCCATCTCCATCTCCTTCCCCCTCTCAGTCCTGCCCATGGTCACACAGCCAAGTCCCCCTCAGGCCCACCTCAGGGCCTCTGCATTTGCTGTAACCTCTGCCCTCCTCCCACGTGCTTTCTCCTGTTCATGGTCTGTCATTCCGGTTTCTGCTCAAACCTCTGCTCTGAGAGGCTTCCTCAGCTGTACCCTCCAAACCCTCTCCCCCAGGCATACTGTGCTCTGCACCTGCCCTGCTTTCCCGGAGGTGGTGTCGTGATCTGTGCCTGTGCTCCCGCCTCGCCCTGGGGCCCTCTGTGAGGCCGGATGGTGCCTTTGGTCCCGTTCCTTGTCAGAGGCCCGGCCCTCAGGCCCCGCCTCAGAATAAGGCTCTCGGTGCATAAACCGGAGCGTACGAGGCTGCAGAGGAGGCCACGCACACTGAGATGTAATTAATTGAAAGGTTATCGATATATTCAAAGCACGTGGAGCAATCATGCGTGCGCGTCCATACCATGAAGCTCATTGGGGAGCAGTGACTGCCCTGAGGCGACGGGCGCTGAGCGCTGTTCACAGCGTCCCCGGCACGTGGGCCCGGGCCACGGGCTCAGGGTGCGAGCTGGGCCGGAGGTCTGGGCCGCGGCTGTCAGGGACGGGACGCTGGTTTGAGGGGCATAGGATTCAAGGGGTCACTCACCCCATTTCAGCTCGCGGACTCCCTGCATTCACGGGCTCGGGTGGGGAACGGGGGGGAGGGGAGGGCGGGACGCTCCGTTGTAGGTGCTCAGTGATTATTTTTAAAAATATATATTTTATTGATTTTTCACAGCGAGGAAGGGAGGGAGATAGAGAGCTAGAAACATCGATGAGAGAGAACCATCGACCAGCCGCCTCCTGCACACCCTCCACCGGGGACGTGCCCGCAGCCCAGGTCCCTGCCCTTGACCGGAACCGAACCCGGGACCCTTCAGTCCGCAGGCCGACGCTCTGTCCGCTGGGCCACACCGGCTTCGGCTCAATGATTATTTGAAGGAGAACCAACGAGGGCCCAGTCAGCGTGGCTCAGGGCTGAGCGGCGACCTGAGAACCAGGAGGTCAGGGTTCGATTCCCGGCCCAGGCCCAGGCTTCCGGCTCCATCCCGAGTGGGGCGTGCAGGAGGCGGCCGATGGGTGTGTCTCTCTCTCATTGATGTTCTCTCTCTCCCTCTCCCTCCATCAACGGAATATATTTAAAAAGAAAGAGCGGAATATATTTAAAAAGAAAGAGCGTGTAGGCTGCTGGCGAACAGCCTGGGGTGGGGCCAGGAGCACCGGGAAGCTGGAGGGGCCGCAGTGCCTGCTGGGAGGTGAAGCCGGAGGGGCCGCAGTGCGTGCCGGGAGGGAAGCCGGAGGGGCCGCAGTGCCTGCTGGGAGGCCGTGGAGGCGTCAGGCAGGACCAGGCAGGGGCCTCCTTTCCCCCCCTCCCCTCCCTCCCTCCTCCCTTCCCTCCTCGCCCTCCTCCCCCTCCTCTCCCCTCTCCCCCCATCAGCCTCCACCCGCCTCTGCCCCTTCTTCTTCTCTCCCTTCCCCGTCCCTCTTGTCAGCCCCCTGCTCCCTCCCGCCCCAGAGCCCTGAGCCCCCAGCCTCACTCCTCTCTGGCTGGTACCGCACCCTGCATCCCGCACCCTACACCCCGCACCCTGCACCCCAGTCTTCAGACGAGCCCTTGCCTGGTCTGCTTCCAGCTTCTCTTCAAACCTCCCTCCCTGAGCCCCAGCCCCTCCATCCCTGCCGGCGGGAGGGCCGGTGGGCGGGTGCAGGGCGGGCAGCTTGGCCAAGGGCTTGTTCACCGAACGCCGAGTTCAGGCTGACCCTTCTCGGGGGCTGTGTACCCGCCGGGCCACTGGCCTCGCGTCCCTCTCCTGCCCTCCTCGCCCTGACCCGGGCTTCGGGGTGGAGGGGGCGTCCCGTGGCTTTGGGGCTGCCCGGCCGGTGTCTGCCTCCTCGGGCCCAAGGCCAGGATGGACGTGACCTCGCCGCTGCCTGTTCTCTGCCCCCCCCCCGCCTGCTTCTTACCCATCACCCCCCCATTCCCCCCCCACACACACACACACGCTCACACACACGCTCACACACACACACACACACACACACACACGCTCCGGGCTGACCAGCTGCCTGACAGGCTGGTTCATGCAAGGCGGTGGCTCAGGTTTTATGGAGCTTCCATGTTTTATATGATTTTGTTTGTTTGTTTTAGATTATTTTTATTGATGTCAGAGAGGAAGGGGGAGAGAGAGAGAGAGAGAAACATCCATGATGAGAGAGAATCATGGACCAGCTGCCTCCTGCACGCCCCACACTCAGATGGAGCCAGCAGCCCAGGTCTGTGACCGGACGGGGAATCGAACCCTGACCTCCTGGCTCCTAGGTCCACGCTCAGCCCCTGAGCCCCACTGGCCGGCCCACAAGCGTCTGTGTTTTAAATGGCAGCCCAGGGGCATGCCTGGTCTCAAAAGAGTGGCCCTTTGCCCTCCTGGGGCCCTGCTCAGAGCCGGCCGTGCCTCCAGGCTGTGCTGGCCTGGGGGTGGGAGGGGGCTGCGGGGGGCAGGGGGCTGCGGGGGGGGGCCGGGGGGGACGGTGGGCAGGGGACGAGGGGGGTCCTCTTCAGTCAGCCGAGGCTGCCGTGCCCTGGGGGAGGTGAGTGAGCACAGCAGCCACGAGCCCCTCTGGCCTCACTGCTCCCCCCTCCGCTGGCCCCTCAGCGCCCACAGGCCCGGCCAGGCTGTGCCTCCAGCAGCTCCCGCGGCGGGGCTGTGGGTCCTCAGAGCAGAAGGGGCAGAGGGGGCCCCAGTCGGAATGGAGGCCACAGCTTCATGCCCGAGCGGGGCTGTGTGTGCCGGCTCGGCCCGACGGAAGCTTCTAGAACGTCCTAACGGGGTCCCTCCTGCCCTGCGGGTGGAGAAGCCGGTTTCCGGGGGCGTGCGGGGCCCGCAGCCTGGCCTTTCGGGGCTCAGGGCGTTGACCCCCCGCAGAGGGGGGCCTGGCGCCCCGGGTGGGGCTGGGTGTGAACAGGGGTGCCTGGCCTCTCCTGCCTGGGGCTCTGCTCTCAGCCACAGGTCGCTGTCCGGGGCCTTTGAGGTCACGTGACTGCCTCCCTGGCTGGCTGGCTGCAGGGGGTGGGGGGGCCGAGCTCCCCCCAGGATGCTCACCCTGCCCCCAGGGAGTGTGGGGAGTGAGGCCGGACTTTTAAAACGTCGAGGGACAAATTGTTCAAAATCGGGACTGTCCTGCCAAGCGGAACGCGGTCACCTCACCTAAGAACACCAGAGACGTAGCTTCCTCCCCACGCCGCCTCGGAGGCACACGGGGGCACACGCGGGCACATGTGGGCACATGGGGTGCACGCAGGCACACACAAGCACATGGGGCACACACGGGCAGGCACACTCGGGCACAGGGGCACACGGGTACATGGGGGCACACACAGGCAGGCACATGGGGGCACATGCGGGCACACGCGGGGACGTGGGTGCACGCGGGCACAGGGCAGGCGCGGGAGGGCACACGCGGGCACGCCCAGACCGGAGCCTGCGGGGAAGGAGCCCCACCTTTCCAGGCGACGACGTGGGGAGGCCCCGATACCACGAACCCACGCGTCAGCCCGGGCCAATGTGCTGGGCCGGGCAGGTTCCTGCTTGAGGACGGTCTCCCTCCTCCCAGGTGGGGCCAGGTTCCCGGGAAGCCGGGTGGCCCTCCTGGCCTTAAAGAGACAGCACAGCCTTCCAGGTGCTGAGGCTCCACCTGGGGGGCAGAGGGCGGGACCTGGAGATCAAGGGGGAGAACCTCGCTCGCCCTCTCCCTTCCCTGAAACAATGGGGGGGAAACATTTTTAAAAAGCTGCTCTGGCCCCTCCCCCTCCCCCTGCTCTCCCAGGAACTGCTCCCCGGGGTCCTGGGCCGGCTCAGGGGGCTGCTGGGTGATCTCTGCAGCCACGGGGGGTGGGGGGAGGGCCAGGTGGGTGGGAGGATGACTGAGAGCCCCCCCCCAGGCTCCACACCCGCCGCGTGGACCTGAATCTGCAGCAGGCAAACTGCATCCTGGGGGGCTCACGTCACCGAGGTCCGGGTCTCGGCACGTGGCTTTGGGAGATGTGCCTGTGGCCGGGTTGGGAGGTGCGGCAGGAAGAGGGTTTGCCATCTGACCCCCCCCCCGGGACGAGAGCAGGGGTTCGCCTCAGGCACCCCCAAAGTCGAGAGGAGGAAGGGAGCCGAAACCGGTTTGGCTCAGTGGCTAGAGCGTTGGCCTGCGGACTGAAAGGTCCCGGGTTCGATTCAGGTCAAGGGCATGTATCTTGGTTGCGGGCACATCCCCAGTGGGGGACGTGCAGGAGGCGGCTGATCGATGATTCTATCTCTCTCTCTTCCTCTTTTTGGAGAATCAATAAAATATTTTTTTTTTTAAAGAGGAAGGGACGTGGCCAGCCGGGAGGGTGGGTGTCGGAGCCTCCGCCCATCCCTCAGCCCTGGAGGGAAGATGGCGCTGCCCTGTGGGCCATAACCTGGCGCCCCAGCCACGGGTCCCCCTGCCACCCAGGCTGTGTGGCTGATCTCCCCCCCCCCCCACAGGCCGCAGTGTCACTGACCCCCTCCCCCTTCCCCGCAGGCTGCCGAGGGTCCTCAGCGCACACCCTGGGGCCTGTGGCACCTTCAGAACCCACCCAAGGTGGAGTGTCTTCTCCATCCCCACCCGTGGCCCCTGGGCCGGGTGACACATGGCTGCAGCCTGGCCAGTGAGCTCAGTGGTTAGAGTACCGGCCCTCAGGCTCAGGGTCGATTCGGGTCAAGGGCATGCGCCTGGGTTGCAGGCTCACCCCCAGCCCTGGATGGCCAGCACCGGTCATGTCTCCCTCACATCCATGTTTCTCTCTCTGTGCCCCCGCCCCGCCCCCTTCCACTCTCCCTAAAAGCCAATGGGAAGACATCCTGGGGGGGGGGGGTCACAAAGAAAAGAGAAGGCACGTGGCGGGAGAGGGCTTCCCGCAGAGCCCCCGGCTCCTCCACCCCGTCACCCACGTTCACGGCACAGGCCGAGCGGCTCCCGGCTCCCGGGCCCTGTGCCCGCTCTGGCGCTGAGGCCGGAGGCCAGGGCGGTGGGCAGACGCCTGGCTAAGGCGCCTCCGATCCGGGGAAAGAGGGGCCCCCAGGGGGCCCCCAGGTGCTGTCTAGGCCTTTTCCTGTGGCCCCCCTTGACCTCTCCTGCAGTCGGCTGAGCGGGGCCAGCTCCCCGGACAGGGTGGCCCCGGACGGTGGGCGTGGGCGAGGCCTGGTGACTGAGCTGGAAGGGGGGGACGTTCGGGGGTACGGGGTGGTTGTGGGCGGGAGGCTAAGCTGGGGGACCCCTCCCCAGCCCGCCGGGAGCCTCGGGGGCCGTAAACCGGCCACGAAGCAGCTGCACGGGGAGCAGCTCGGCCGGCTCGGCGGAGGGAGACTCGAACGTCCCCGCGGCTGTTTGTTGTTTTAACGTCTCTGAGCGAGCGTGTTTCTGCTCGTGCAGAGACGGCCGCCCCGGAGGACGAGTGTGTTTGTCCACAGACTCCCGGGGCGCCTCCCCGGGCCCGGCTCTGCCCTCAGCCGGTGTCTCCGGCGACGGGTGCCCTCGGAAGGAAGCCGCCGGCACGCGGTCTCCATCGCCGAGGGGCCGTGTCCAGAGCCTTGGCCGGGGCCCCTTCAAGGTCTGCGTTGGACAAACCACGCGGTCTGTCCCAGCCCGAGCTAGACCCGGCGACAAAAAGGGCTGGCCTGGCCCGGGGAGCCGGGGCACAGCCTGGGGGCTGGCGCTCCCTCTGCCGCCTCCTCCACCCCCAGCGCCCCCTCCTCTGGGCGCTGCTCGCCTCTGCCCGACGCTGGAGAGGAGTGTTTCCGGAAACCAGGGACGTCAGGATATTGTTTTTAAATATATATATCTTCATTGCCGAAGCCGGTGTGGCTCAGTGGATAGAACGTCAGCCTGTGGACTGAGGGGTCCCGGGTTCGATCCCCGTCAAGGGCATGTACCTTGGTTGTGGGCACATCCCCGGTAGGGGTTGTGCAAGAGGCTGCAGGGAAGAGGTGGATCCTGGTTCCGGGGCGGACCCCGCGGCCCGTGGACGAGACAGAGGCTCCCTCGGGAGTGAGTCCATGACCCGGAGGGACCCGCAGCTTCAGCCGCTGGGATCCAGCCCGAGGGTGACCGCTGAGCATGGTTACACCAGTGCAAAGGCTGCACACATGACAGAGCATGGTGACAGCCTGCACATAGGACAGAGCCTGCACACAGGACAGAGCATGGTGACAGCCTGCACATAGGACAGAGCCTGCACACAGGACAGAGCATGGTCACAGCCTGCACACAGGACAGAGCTCGGACCTGGTAACGGGCCACAGGCAGTCACACAGAACCAGCAGGAAGCAGGCCAGCACCGGGTCCGAGACCCTCCAGGCTGGACATGCCTCCGGCTGAGGTGCATTGTCATGTGTGATGGGGCGAGCGCCGGACCCTGCGGCGGACACAGCCGGTGCGGCGGGGCCCAGGCCCGGCGGGACCCCAGGCCGGGCCCCCCGCACTCCAGGGGCCTCCCCACGCCGCTCCTGCACCCTGAGCGCGCCCGGCCGGCGGCGGCCACACGGGGGCGCTGGAGCCCGCCGGCGGAGCCAGAACAAAGGCGCGGGGACCGCGGAGCCACCTGCCCGGCGCCTCCCGGCTCCAGCCCCGCGGGCAAGTGGGCGGCGGAGCTGGGGGTCCGGGCGGAGGAGCTGGGGGTCCGGGCGGCGGGCGGAGGAGCGGGGGGTCCGGGCGGCGGAGCTGGGGGTCCGGGCGGCGGGCGGAGGAGCGGGGGGTCCGGGCGGAGAGAGCGCCCCCCGAGGGCGCCCCCGGCCCGGGCGGGGTGCCGGCTCCCGTGTGCGGTTTCAGGACGTCCGTCCGCCCAGCTCACCGCCTGCCGCCCCTTCGGTCATGAAACGGAGCCTCGTCCCACGTTTGGACAAACCAGGACCCCCACCCCCACCCCCACCCCGGAAACGGTAACACAGACGCCAGGGGAGGAGCACCCGTGGGATCAGGCCCCCGGACACCCCGGCAGCCCGCCCTGGGGCTCCCAGT
Source organism: Vespertilio murinus (assembly GCA_963924515.1). Classification (NCBI taxonomy): domain Eukaryota; kingdom Metazoa; phylum Chordata; class Mammalia; order Chiroptera; family Vespertilionidae; genus Vespertilio; species Vespertilio murinus. The sequence continues at coordinate 429,151 of OZ004714.1, read as the reverse complement.
CTCCAACCTCCGACGGCACCGCAGCCTCACCTGCAGCACCCACCCCCCCTGCAAATGCCCTGAGGTCTTATCAGGACACCCCAGTCAGGACACCCCCGTCAGGAGGCCCCAGTCAGAACACCCCAGTCAGGAGGCCCCAGTCAGGACACCCCAGTCAGGAAGCCCTGTGGTCACTCCGTCCATCAACAGGTGTCTGTCTGGCAGCTCAACACACAGCCGGCGCCAACCCCCCCCCCCCCCATGCAGACAGGCCGGCGGGCTTTCCTGGGCCTTACAAGGCAGCGGCTCCCACTGAACCCTTCGCCCAGATGGCCGTCCACGGTCAGTGTCCACGGTCGGTATCCATGGTCAGTGTCCACAGCTCCCACCAGCACACCGCCTCTGGGTCAGGGCTCCCAGCACAGGGACGTGGGTGCCCAAGGGGTTGGGGGAGCCGCCGTCCTCCGGACAGGAACCTGGGGCCACAGAAACACCCACAGAGACCAGGCCTGCACCCACCTGTGTCTCTGCGCCGTGGCGGGGAGCGGGCATGGGGCAGGGGTGGCACACTCACCTCTTCGACTGGAAGGAGCCAGGGCGAGGCCCAGTGGATAGAGCCAAGAGGGGCGGTGGGTACCAGGGGGCTGTGTGCACGACTCGTCTGGAGGGTCTCCCGTGGGCACCCCGGGCCTGTCAGCTGGGGCGGAGGCGGGGGGGAGGGCGCTCAGCAGTGAATGGCCCGAGGCTCGGCTAGAACCGGGTCCACCATGACAGCCAGGTGGCGTGGGGGTCTAGGAGCTTCCCGAGACCCCGCAGTCCTCCCAGCCGCCCAGAGGAGGAACGGTCAGGACCGGTCAGACGCACAGGAAGCCCGTCCTCCCTGTGCCCAGGAGTTTCTCCGGACTGAGAGGGCATCCGACATCCCCTCTGTGACCCTCCGAGGTCAGGGCGGGCACCGCTCTCTCCCTCGGGTCACCCTGAGCACACGGCGGGCGGCGCGGAGAGCTCTAGTCACCGGCCAAGGCCCCACAGCCCTGGAGGGAGCAGAGCCCCGCCCTGCCCGCGGGCACCGGGCCGTGGGCCTCGTGGGAAGCCGGGGCTCCGGCTCCCGGGGCAGGTGTGCGTTCAGGGTGAGGCTGGCCCCGTGGTGCTGCTTCAGCGAAGTACCATCGGCTCCCCGAAGCGGGGCCCAGCTGCAGGGGGGCCCCAGCCTCCCCTCACTGCACCCACGGCCCCGGACCCGGACCGTCCCGCGCCCCCTCCCAGGCTCCTCCCCCTGCACGTCGCTGAGACGTGGCTCTCAGTGTGAACAGCGCGGGCTGCAGGCTCAGACCACATCGCAGGGCTCATTAGCACTTAATTAGCTTTTATTCTTCCAACTTCTCTACAGGCCAAGGACCCGCCAGCCCGAGAAACCAGCCCCGTTCTTAAAGGAGACGCTCCAGTCCCGGAGGGGAGAGGCAGCGCCCCCCGCCCTTTCCCCCAGAGCTGCGGGCTGGAGGCGCAGTGTGTATGCGAGGAGGGGGGGTGGGGGGCTGGGCCCGGCGTTCTGCTGTCTCACTTGTTTTTTATTATTACTTTTTATTGAATCGATGGGGGTGACACTGCTCGGCAAAATTTTTTTAAAAAACTTTTATTGGGACCTTTTTACAGAGTCCCCCTGAGGACCCTCCCTTTCCTCCCGGCCACTGACGTGCCATCCCTCACTGAAAAGAGAAGGGGACGGGGCCTTTGGGGGGGGGGAGGTGATGCTCAGGGCACTCTGTAAAGAGGGGAAAGCGGGAAGAAAAGGGTCCCGGCGGGGGGTGCAGGCTCCTGAATGCCGCCTTGTCTGGGGCCTCAGCGGGACCTGGGCCGGCTCCGCTCCAACGTCACCCCCAGTCCTCGCTGGCTTTGCTGCCCTCGCGATCGGCGCTATTTACCGATTCACGCCGCGGAGGCGGCTCATTAATAGGCTTATTAGCAACACCATTCAGCCGGGCCATTGACACAGGGGTCCCAGCCGCGGGAGGAGGGAGGAGAAAACGTTGTAAAGAGATTATGTCCTCATTCAGAAGTGGGCCGGTGGGAGTGCTCGGAGGTCCTCGACGCCGCCGAAATGCGAAGACAGAATTAGTTTTGTGTTGTGTGTGTGTGTGTGTGTGTTTCTTCTCTCTCTTCAAATTCCAAACATGCCTCCACTTTTCCCAGAGCCCAGGCCCTCTCTGCTGCGGGGTGTGTGCCCCGCGCCGCGGACGTCCCCGTGAGGAATGAGGCCTGCACAGAGGACGTTCCCATTTGTCACTTCCAGGGCAAGGCCGCCTCCTGTGCAGGCTTCCTGCCCGTAATTTATGTGGGAACGTGCTCGCCGGGCTCTCGAGGAGCGGGTCTGTCTGTCCGGTGCCCACGAGCAGGACACGGCTGGCCCCGCTCCCAGCCGGCAGGCACGACCTCTCCCGGGGACCTTGAGGCTGAGCCCTTGGGAAGCATTGGCGGCTCCGGTCTGGGCCCGGCGGGAGTGGGTGGGGGGGCCGTCCGAGAAAAGGTCTGGGGCGGACCCGGCTAGAAGACGAGGCCCCAAACCCACCCCTCCCCCGAGCAGAGCAGGCAGACTGGCGGCCATCTTGCTGGAGAACCAGGCTGCCCCCGGTCGTGGTGCTGTCACATTTCTGAAATGTAACGCCCGGCCTGTTTTCGTGAAGCACGCCAGTGGACCTGGTACCCCTGGCTTTCCAGTCATTTGCACGAGCAGTTGTCCGTGGTGTCTTGTGAGGAAGAGAGGTCCCGGGCCTTAACCGGTGTGGCTCTGTGGATAGAGCGTCGGCCTGCGGACGGAGGGGTCCCGGGTTCGATTCCGGCCAAGGGCATGCACCTTGGTTGTGGGCACATCCCCAGTAGGGGACGCACAGGAGGCAGCTGATCGATGTTTCTAACTCTCCCTCTCTCCTGCTCTGTAAGAAAATCAATAAAATATATTTAAAAAAGAAAAGAGAGGTTTGGGGCCACGAGGCACCGCGCTCGCGTTGTGGACGGTGGGATGTTGGGGACCCACGGCGCCTGCCTGCGACTCTGAGGGTGGGAAAGGTCCGTTCTCCAGTCCAGTTGGGTCCCCCCCCCCCTTTAGGCCTCAGAAGCATCTGAAGCACTTCCGGGTCTCTGAGGGTTTTGGAGGGAAAGCCGGGGACGGATTTGTAGCTGCACCTCGGCCTGGGACGTCAGCAGGGCCAGGCGGGTGCGGGTGGGCGAGGAGGAGGAGGAGGAGGAGGAGGGAGAGGAGACAGTGGGTGACAACTCGGAGGCTGAGGGCCCAGGGGGCCGGAGAGGCTGGCGCCTGCCCCCCCAGCAGGGGGCGTGCAGGAGGCGGCCCGCCTTGTGTCAGGAGCACATCAACGTTTCTCTCTCTCCCTCTCCTCGCCTCTCTCCCTCAAAATCAATGAAAACTCTTGGGGAAAAAAACCAAAACTGCCCCACACGGTAAGTGGGGGGAGTGGGGGCCCGCGGACAGGTCTCGGGCAGAGGGACACGGACCGGCTGGAGGCCCACGGAGCCTCTCCCGCCTCCGGAGTCCGCCTTGGCTCGGAGATAACGGACTGACCCTCCTGCGGGGGCGGGACACTCAGGTCTGCCAGGACCCAGCTGTGCGCCCCCCACCCCCGTCCCCGCTCTCACCCTCCGTCTCCCCATCGGAAACGGGGACCCGGCTCCCGGGGGTTTGGGGGGGTCAGAAAGATCCGCCTCCCCGGGGCCTCGGGGCCCTCGCTGTGGTTTGGGGGCGCCGGCCTCGGGGGGCGCCGCCCGTGTGTCCGGACCTGAACGGCGACCACGAGCCGATCGCCGGCCCAGCACCGGCCGGACCGGACCGGAGGGACGGGCCGCCCGGCTCGGGGTCCCCCCGCGGCCCGGGCCCCGCTCCCGCCGGCGGGCGGCGCTGATTGGCGGGCGGGCGCCCCGTCCAGGAAGCGGCTCGGGTTTCGGGGGCGGGGCCCGCGGGCCGGGCGGGCGGGGAGCGGGGCCCGGGCGGCGGGCGGCAGAGCCGGGGCGGCGGGCGCGGACCGCGGAGCTGGGCGCCGCGAGGTCTGCGCGGCTTGGCGGGCGGCGCTGCGACTGCCCCGCGGCCGGCGAAGTTCGGGGCGGCCGCGCCCTCCCCCCGCCCGCGCCGAGCCCCCCGCGGGCACGCCCGCCGCCCGCCGCCCGTGAGCCGCAGCCGCTCCGGCCGGGCGCCCGGACCCGCCGCCGCCGCCACCCCGACCCGCGCCGGACCGGGCGCCGGAGCGTTGCCATTCAAGGTAATCGCCGCGCCCGCGGGACGTGGGAGCCGGGAGCCGGGAGCGGGGAGCCGGGAGCCGGGGAGCGGGGAGCGGGGAGCGGGGAGCGGGGGAGCCGGGGAGCGGGGCCGGGACCGGGCTGCTCCCGCGCCTCCGCCGGCCGCCGGGGACGGGAGCCGCCGCCGCCCGGTCACCCCGCGGCGCGACCCTCGGCCCGGAGCCGCGGAGGCAGGGCCGCCCGGTGGCACAGCCCGCAGGCCGGCGCCGGGAGGGCATCTTCGGGTCCCTCGTCCCGAGGCCGGGGACGCCCGCCCTGTCCCCTCCGGCCCCGGCGGGGGACCTTCCCCGGGAAAGCCCCGGGAGGGACCGGCCGGAGCGGGGGGGGGACCTCCGGGGCCGGGCCGCCTCGGTTCTGCGCCTCAGAGCCCGCCGCGCGGGGCCGGGCGACCTGCGCCTTCGCTCCGTCCCGGGCGCTGCGCGGCGCCCCAGGCGCAGGCGAGTCCCCACTGGCGCGCGCCTTCCCCGCGGCGCCCGGGCCACGAGGCTGCCTCCCTCCGCCGCGCCCCGCGCCCCGCGCACCCTCCCCGAGTCCCCCACACCCTCCCCAAGCCCCGCACACCCTCCCCGCGCCCCGCACACCCTCCCCGAGCCCCGCGCACCCTCCCCAAGCCCCGCACACCCTCCCCGAGCCCCGCGCACCCTCCCCGAGCCCCGAGCCCCGCACACCCTCCCCGAGCCCCGCGCACCCTCCCCGAGCCCCGAGCCCCGCACACCCTCCCCGAGCCCCGCGCACCCTCCCCGAGCCCCGAGCCCCGCACACCCTCCCCGAGCCCCGCACACCCTCCCCGAGCCCCGCGCACCCTCCCCGAGCCCCGAGCCCCGCACACCCTCCCCGAGCCCCGCGCACCCTCCCCGAGCCCCGAGCCCCGTACACCCTCCCCGAGTCCCGCGCCCCGTGCATCCTCCCCAAGCCCCCACACCCTCCCCAAGTCCCCCACACCCTCCCCAAGCCCCGCGCACCCTCCCCGAGCCCCCACACCCTCCCCGAGCCCCACGCACCCTCCCCGCGCCCCGCACACCCTCCCCGAGCCCCGCGCCCCGCACACCCTCCCCGAGCCCCGCGCCCCGTGCATCCTCCCCGAGTCCCCACACCCTCCCCGAGCCCCGCGCACCCTCCCCAAGCCCCGCGCACCCTCCCCGAGCCCCGCGCACCCTCCTCAAGCCCGGCACACCCTCCCCAAACCCCGCGCACCCTCCTCGCCCCGGCGTCCATCCACCCTGCCCTCGGAGGCAGACCCGCCGTCCACCCGGGCACCCGCATCTAAAACCCCATTGTCCCCCGGGCCCCAAATCCCCTAACTCTCCCCGGGCCGGGCTCATTTTCATCTGAAAAGCCCGTTTAGAGTGAATAGAGCTCAATCAGGCGCCCTCTCCTTTCCCCCAATGCGATTAAAATGCAGATTTCTGAGCGTCCTCGGCGCAGCGCGGGAGCCGGGAAAACTGGCCCACGGGGACCAGGAACCTCCTCCGACCCGGTGCCTGCGGTCCCGGGCCCTGCGTCCCCGCCGCTCACAGGCCTTAGGGAGCGGGTGGGGGCCCGGGCCACCTGTGTTTTGTATTTTTTGAGGTTTCAGGTTTTTTGAGGAATCATCCCACTGCCCCATCCCATGTAACCTCCGGATAGCAACCTTCCCTGCTCAGGCTGGCGAGGGGCAGTGCCGTGAGGCTGGGCCTGGCACACCTCCCCCAGGGCACCCCTCCCCCAGGGCACCCCTCCCCCAGGGCACGGCTCCCTTTCCTCGCAGAAATCCCAGAGGAACAAAGCGTCCTGGGGCTCAGCGCCAGGGCCGAGGGACAGACAGACAGCGAGCTCCGCGGGCGGGGTTGGCATGCCTTCCTGGGGTTCAGGGGGGTTGGGGGATGTTCTGGTTCCTGGAGGGGCCCATAGAGACCCATAGGGGCACCTCCAGCCGGGCTCTCCCTGGCCCCTGGGCCTGCGAGGGGGCAGGTGGGAGAGGACCCGGAGGCGGGGGTCACCAGAGCCATCCGTCACGGTGACACTGCCGCCCCAAGGGGTCCCCTTTCAAGGGGAGACACACAGACGCTTTCGCTGCGGCCTCCGACTCCAGGAGGATCGTGGTGCTGGAGGCAGGAGGCGGACTGTGGCTGCCGGGCCTGCTGGGCTGTGTCACCACACCGGCGGGACCCCTGAGTCCCCTGCGCCCCCATTCCTGAGCCCCCTCCTGTGAGGAGCTGAGCAGACCTGCCTGCGGGGACGGGGGTGGGGGGGCTGCCATGCGGGGACCTGGAAATGGGGCTGGAAGTCGGTTTCTGGCTCAGGCTCGATGGGTGGACGAGTGGCTGGGGGAGCCGGGTCACTGCACCTTCCCCTCCCGGAGCGGGGAGCCCCCTGGCCGGCGGCAGGTGGGGGCCGGCAGGTGGGGGGCCGGCAGGTGAGGGCCGGAGCCTGCCCGGTGGGGTTGCTGGAAGTGGTCCGGGCAGGGCATTCCCATGCCTTCCCTGAGCCATCAGTGAGGATGTGTGTGCCTCACCGCCCACGTGTGTGTACACAGGGAGACGAATTATCGTTTGAGGCGATTAACGTTAAGAGGAAAGAAAAGGTTGGGGGAAAATCCTGCAAGCTATTTGCAAACACTCTCTCTCTCTCTCTCTCTCTCTCTCTCTCTCTCTCACACACACACACACACATACACACTCACACACACACACACACACACATACACACACATGCTCACACACACACCCTCACACTCATACAAGCTCTCACACATACACATGCACACTTTCTCTCACACACATACACACACACACACTCTCTCACACACACACATACACACTTTCTCTCTCACACACACACATACACATGCACACACTCTCTCTCTCTCTCTCTCACACACACACACACACACACACACACTCAAGCTCACACTCACACTCGCTGGGACCCGCACATTTCAGGGCTGTGTCTGGAGCGGGTTTCCTTCCCCGTCCTGCCCTCCAGCCTCGGCCTCCGGGGCGGTCTCTCTGCCACGGCCTCAGGGGCGGTTTCTCTGCGGCCTCGCTGGGGAGGCCGCGTGTGGAGGTCCCGTCAGGATGTGAGCCACCGCGTGGGCGAGCAGAAAGCATGGGTCTCGGGGGTTTCCATGTCAAACCTCCAGGCCCTGGCCGCCCCAAGCTTATAAAACGTGGTTCATTCACGGCACACAGAGCTTGATTGTTGTGATCCCGAGGTCTGCGCCATCGGCTCTGGCTGGAGGGTCTGGCCGTGTGCGAAGTTAAGCTCGGAATACTCCTTCCGCCCGGGATCGGACGGGAGAACCGGACAGGAGCAGAGTGCCCCGGGCACAAACCCTGCTCCGAAATGGCAGCAGTCGTTAGCCTCCTGCGCGCTCTTGGCCCGGCCACGACCACGACCACGACCACGACCACGACCACAGCCACAACCACGACCACGACAGCCGCTTACTTACCATTGTTGTCATCGGTAACCCCCTGGGCCGTGCATCCCGGCGGGCAGGGAAGGCCTCTGCTGGGCCGGCTGCCGTGGTCCCGGAGGCAGGATCCGGCCGAGTCGTGTTTAGATCCGGGCTTTGAGTGCGTGGCATCGCGGTTCCTGCCCGTGAGCGGCTGTGGTGACAGGCCGTGGTCCGCTTCTGCGTTGAAAACGAACCCTGACAAGTGCAGACAGGCAGGAATACAACCACCTCTGGGTTCAGCTTTCTTTTCCCCCCTTAAATGTGTTTATTGATGTCAGAGGGGAAGGGAGAGAGAGAGAGAGAGAGAGAGAGAGAGAGAGAGAGAGAGAATCATGGACCGGCTGCCTCCTGCACCCCCTGCAATGGGGATGGAGCCCGAAACCGGGGCCCGTGCCCAGACCGGGAATCGAACCGTGACCTCCTGGCTCCTAGGTCGACGCCCAGCCCCTAGCCGAGCCGGCGGGCGGGATCAGCTTTCTCACGTCCACCCGGCCTGGGAGAGCTTGGGAAATGGTGTGTCCACCCGTGTGTTCACCGGCTTGCCCCGATGCCCTGGACAGCGAGGTCCCGTGGCTCCTGCTTGGTGTCCCGGGCGGGAGAGGAGAGGGCGGGGTGCTGGACGGGAGAGGGGTCTGCGTCCTGGGGCCCCCCTCCCCCGGGGACTCCGTGCCCTCAAAGCGTGCCTTTTCCCAGACCGGGGGGCCTGGGACCCCGGGGCGCGGGGGAGGCGTGTGCGGGTGCCGGAGGGGCGCAGGGAGGCCGCACTGACCCCCCCTCTCCTCCAGGTGTGTCCCGAGCCCCAGGCCGAGCGCCGCGACGGCCCATGCCGCAGGGCCGGTGAGCAGATGGGCCTGCCGTCCACGCGGGGATGCGGACGAGGACGGGGCCCCGGCTCCGCGGCCCTGGCCCGCTGGGGCTGCCTGGGCGGCCTGCTGGCGGTCACCATGGCGAGCCTGGCGCTGGCGCGGCCCTCCAGCCTAGTCCGGGACACCACGCTGGAGCCCGAAGGTGAGTGTCTCCGTCGGGGCAGGCGGTGGGGCTGTCCGGGCCGGCGGTGAGGTCTGTCCGGGCCGGCGGTGGGGCTGTCCGGGAGCGGGCCGGGCCGGGCCGGGCGCTCAGAACCGCGTGCTCGGTCCGTGCTCGGTCCGTGCAGACCGCCTGAGGCCGGCCCGTGACGTGGGGTCGGGGTTACGAGGGCCCCGGCCGAGGCTGGAGGGAGCCCGAGGGAGGGCGCCGGCTCCTCTGCCGGGTCGGGGGTCGGGAGGGGGCGCCTGGCCGGCCGCAGGCACGGGGTGCGGGGCTCCGGGGTGCGGGGCTCCGGGGTGTGTGGGGGGAGGAATGGGGTTCTCTGTGCGGAGGGGCCCCCGGGAGAGCCGGCCGGGCCCGCCGCCCCGGAGCCCCGGCAGCGCCTCCTCACCCGCAGCCTGGCTCCCGCGCGCGGAGCCGCCGTTGGCGGGCGGTGCCGGCGTCCGGAGCGCTGACTCTGTTTCCATTGTCTGGGGCAGAGGCAGCGCTGGCCGGGCGGGTCTTCTCAGCCGCCGTCCGCACCGCCTGATGCCCCCACCGCGCCGGGCCGGCGGGTCTGAGAGCCGAGGTGCCTGGGGCCCGCCCCGAGACCCTCAGGCCCCAGGCTGCGTCGGGGGCCCGTTGGGGGCTGCGTCATGCGTCAGGGGCTGCGTCATGCGTCGGGGGCGCGTCGGGGGCCGCGTCATGCGTCGGGGGCCCGTCGGGGGCCCGTCGGGGGCTGCGTCGTGCGTCGGGGGCGCGTCGGGGGCGCGTCGGGGGCGCGTCGGGGGCTGCGTCGTGCGTCGGGGGCGCGTCGGGGGCTGCGTCGTGCGTCGGGGGCGCGTCGGGGGCCGGTCCGGGGCTGCGGGCGCTGGAAGGCCGGTGTGAGCGCGGGTGGCGGCGGGCTGCTCGGCCGGCAGGACGGACCCTCCCGGGCGGCGGCGGCCACGCCCCTGCTCGCTGCAGCGTGGACATCTGTCATCGGCCGGGAATGTCGGCCCCAGCCGGTTTTCGGTGGAAATCCTAGAACGGAGCGGCAGATCCCGGCTCTCATCGCCGCCGGTGCGCCTGGTGTGGGAGCCCACCTGCTGCCGCTCAGGCCGGGGCGGGGCGGGGGGTCCGGGGGTCCGGGGGGCCGAGGCCGGGGGGCCGGGGGCTGGGGGGCCGGGTCCGGGTCCGGGGGTCCGGGTCCGGGTCCGGGGGCGGGGGCGGGGCGGGGTCAGCCCAGGCCCGGGAAAGCCCCCGAGCGCCAGGCTGGACCGGGGCCGGTCAGGACAGGGCGGGGCGGGGCGGGGGAGGCCGTGCTCCTGCCCACGGTGGGTGCTGAGCGAGCGAGGGCCTCCCACCCCGGCCCGCAGGAGGAGGAAGAGGAGGGAGGGCACAGCCTCGCGCGGGAGGCGCGGTGGCCCGCGGCGAGCAGGTGGGGCTGCGGCCTCCAGGCTGGGGACGGGAGTCTGGGAAGAGCTGGTGCCCCAGCCCGGCCGGTGCGGCTCAGGGGACAGAGTGGCGGCCTGCGGGCGAAGCATCCCGGGTTCGATTCCAGTCAAGGGCACGTAGGAGTTACGGGCTTGCTCTCCAGAAGGGGGTCTGCAGGAGGCAGCCAATCAGTGATTCTCGCTCATATCACTGATGTTTCTCTCTCTCTCTCTCTCTCTCTCTCTCTCTCTCTCTCTCCTCCCCCACCTTCCTCTCTGAAATCAATAAAAATATATTTTTTTAAAAAGAGTTGGTTAAAAAAAAAAGAGTTGGTGTCCCAGGTTGTAGCCATGACACCCATGGGAATGCAATTTGCAATGGCGATGCTTTAAAAAACATTGATTTTAGAGCCGGGCAGGGTGGCTCAGGGGGTGAGCATCGACCTATGAACCAGAAGGTCAGGGTTCAATTCCTGGTCAGGGCACAGGCCTGATTTGTGGGTTTGATCCCCAGCAGGGGGCTTGCAGGAGGCAGCTGATGGATGGTTCTCTCTTGTCATTGACGCTTCTCTCTCCCTCTCCCTTCCCCCCTGAAATCCATAAAAACATATTTGAAAAATAAGTAAGTAAACGTTGACTTGGGAGAGAGAGGGGAAAGCGTCCATTTGCCGTTCCGTTGACTCAGGCATTCGTCGTTTGCTTCTTGGACGTGCCCAGCCTGGGCTCGAACCCGGAACCTGCCGTGTTGGGACCAGGCTCTCACCGGCTGAGCTCGCTGTCCAGCCGCCCAGCCGGGCCGCGCTGATCTGTTTGGAAAGCGCTCGAGAGGCTGCCGGCTTCCGAACGCCAGGCCTGCGCGCCTTTAATTCTCTGATAATTAAATCGGATGTTTCCCTAATTGCCGGCGGTCCCCCGAGTGCGGGGCTCGGCGCACACGCAGGCCGCGGGGCCGCGGCTTCCACCGAGCGCGGGGCGGGGAGAACTGTCCTTTTTCATGTGGACCCTCAGGGCGGCGTCACGGGGAGTTTATTCCAACATAAAACGTGGAGCGGCCCTGGAGGACTCCTAGTATCGTGCTGAATTATTGGAGAGGGTTTGAGAGCGTGTGTGTGTGTGTGTGTGTGTGTGTGTGTGGTGTGTGTGTTTATATATGTGTGTGTGATGTGTGTGTGTGTGTGTGGTGTGTATGCGTGCGTGTGCGTGTGTGAGTGTGTGATGTGTGAGCGTGTGTGTGTGTATATGTGTGTGAGTGTGTGTGGTGTGTGTGGTGTGTGTATGTGGTGTGTGTGAGTGTGTGGTGTGTGTGATGTGTGAGCGTGTGTGTGAGTGTGTGTATATATGTGTGTGAGTGTGTGTGTGAGTGTGTGTGTGTGGTGGTGAGGCGAGGGGTGGGGTATGTGTGTACTCGCCGGGAGGAAGAGGGGGCAGAGAGGGGAGACTGGGCAGGGCCGGGCCCCCTGTGGGTCCGGTGCAATGGTTTGTATCCAACACCGTGGTGCTGGAAGCCGGCTTTCCCCACCTGGAGCCTGAGGGGAGGGGAGGTTCGAGGGCACCAACGACCCTCTGTGCGTCTGTGGGGCTCATGGTTCCTGTGAGGTTGTGTGCGGGGTTACGAGGGGTTAAAGAAGGGGAAGCTGTGGGGGGAGGGGTAACCCCCGGAGCCCCTGGGTCTCAGGGTCCCTCTGTGTCCGAGGGTTTGATCCGAGGACCTTGGGGGCCGTTCGTGTTCAAGGTCGAGGAGGTCAGTGCCCTCAGAAGCCTTCGGGTGACCTGCTCCGCACGGTGCTAGAGCCCTGGCCAGTGTGCTCAGCGGTTAGAGCCTCGGCCGGAACACCAAGGGGCTGTGGGTTCGATTCCCGGTCAAGGGCTCCATCCCAGCCCTGGTTGGTGTGCATGTAGGAGGCAACCATCCCCCCCTCCTCTCACTCCTCCCCCTTTTCTTTGTCCCTCTCTCCCTCCCTTCCATTCCCCCTAAAACATCACCAATGGGGCAGAAAGGGCGGTTGGAGCATAAAGAGCAGGCGTGGCGGTATTTTTGATTTCGAAGGAAGCCAGCTGCACTGAGGAGTCTGACTGGGGTGGGGGGGGGGCTGGCATCAATCCCCCCCCTCACCCCCGCACCCCCCAGCAGGCCCCTCCCTGTGGCCAGGGTGGATACAGTGTGTCGGGATCGGGGGACACAGTTGCTGTGGCGGGCGAGGCCCCCCTTCCCCCCTGCAGGCCGCTGTGTGTGCTTTCCGGGGTGTCTGTGCCCGGATCGCCCGATCGCGCAGAGATGGCCGCCAATCGGAGCCCCGAGACGGGGGCCCCTGGCAGGGGTTCTGCTTTGGGGTCAGGGGTTATTGGGAAAGAAATCTGACCATAGGTGATGGTAACGAAAAAAAACCAGGCTGTTTTCGTTCACAGTGAGAAAGGGATTTTGACACCTGAGAGCCCTGCTGCCTAAGGCAGCTCCCGTTCAGGCCATGCCATGCCGAGTCCTGTGTGTGTGTGTACATGGATGTGCACACGTGTGCATGTGTATGTGTGTGCATGTGTGCAAGCATGGGAGTGTGTACATGGGTGGGCATGTGTGCGCAAGTGTGCACATGTGTGTGTATGGTGTGTGTGTGTGTGTGTGTGTGTGTGTATTGGACACTGACCCCATCCTCGTGTCCGTCACTGCCCGTCCGCCCCCTGGTGCGGGGCAGGGGCTGGGGCTGCGGCTGCAGCTGCAGGAGCGTCACCTGGGACCTCCATTGCACAAGGAGGCTTATCTCGAAGCCTGTGGTTGGTCACTGGAAGCTCAGTTTCGACAACGCCGTTGGCCTCGGCCAGAGCAAACGTGTCCAGGGACGAACGTGACGAGGTTCCCGGCGGGAGCCGGCCCGCCCGGAGCCGGAGAGGGGCCTCCCCTCCTCCCCTCGGCTCCCAGCCGGCTCCTCCCGGACCCTCTCCGGCCGGCCACGGGACGGCTGGCCTCCTCCACGGAAGGAAGGCGCAGGCGCGCGGAGGCCGAGTGACTGACATTCCGGATTAAAACGCGTACTGTCCGTCGGTCCCGGGCTGGCGGGGCCGGCGGGGGGAGGGGGCCGGTGGAGGATGGTCCTCCAGGCCAGGCTGTCCCGCTGACGCTGACGAATATTCTGATTCTCTGAAGGACAGTCAGGCCGTGGCCCCGGGGGAGGAGGCAGCTCTTACTTTCAAGTTCCTCCCGAGGTTGCCACCTCCTGGGGTTAATTAAGTCACTGTTGACATTAATGCCATCACTGTTTACACCAGCCCATTGGGAGCCGAAATGAAAGGGCTTCTCCAGCCCCAAACCTTTAATTACTTTCCCACCCTCCGCAACGTGTGACTCTGGAAGGCAGAGACCCAGGAAGAGGCGCGTGTGCGTGTGCATGTGCGTGTCTCCTGTGTGTTGTGTGTGTGGGCACGCATGTGTGTGCATGCCTGTCGTGTGTGTTTAACCAGTTTTGGGGGGCCAGCGTCTAAGAGTTGATGCTGTTCTGGACCCAGGGGAGCTGGCCCCCAGTTCAGCAGCGAGAGGTCGAGTGAGGGATCCGTGCCAGCACCCCCCCCCGCCCCCCACTTCCCCCCACGCTCCCCCCCCAGACTCTTCCCGAACGGTTGGCGTCCTTCAGCTATCAAAAATGCCGTAACGTCAGCCATACGCGTCTAATTGGAAGTTAAAAGGGAAGGGGGTGAAAAAAAAGGATCTGCCCGCATACCAGGAGGGGCTGATTTTAAATAATCTTCTGTTTTGCATTATCTGCATCTCGGCTCCCCGTCCCAGTGCTAATATTTAAGAGTTGACTGTAACCCGATCGCTAGCCGTGGAACAAGGGCTTATTCTTGGTCAATTAGAGCCGAACGCAGGCTTGTGCAGTTAAACACACAATGAGGCTCACATTCTTTATTAGCGCATGAAGTATTTCACAATTCGCGGACAAAGAGCCGTGTTTAGCGTGACTTCTGGAGCAAAACGCTGGCAGCCCCGGAGGAACCGGTATTTGTGCGCGCGCTCTCGGTCCCACTCCCTCTAACCCAGATCCGGCGGCGGGGGTGCGCTCTGCCCCCGTATGTCTAACCAGATAGAGCGCCGCCGCCGAGCCCCTGCCCGCCCCCCGCCCCGGGAGGCCGCCACCGAGGCCGCCCGAGTGTCCCCGACCAGCCGGGGCGAGAATCCAGGCACCAGCGCGGCCCCATCGGGCTTAATGGGCAATGACGCGGTTGTGAAATCGCCGAGGCGGTGTTTGAACAGCAGCCGACCTGTGTAGTGTTCACATGCCCCGGGAAACGCACCCAGGAGCCCCCCCTCTGCTCGAGGCCTGTGGGGGGCCCGCGCCCCCAGGGTCACGGCCACGGGGCTGCCCGCCACCCTCTTCCCTCGGAGCGTGGCTTTTCGTGGCACGTTTCCGCTCCGGCTGTCAGCCTGGGAAGAGGAATGTGGGGACCTAGTTTTGGGGGGCCAGTGTGTGTGTCTAAGTGGGAAACACAGCGGGGGTGCTTGTAGGTAGATTCTTAGCAAGGTCACTTGTCCTGGGAGGCAACTCAGAAATTGTTATTTTATATTGACTGGCGAGAGAGAGAGAGAGAGAGAGAGAGAGAGAGAGAGAGAGAGAGGAGAGAGGAGAGAGAAGCATCAGTGATGAGAGAGAATCATTGATCAGCTCCCTCCTGCACGCCCCCTGGGGATCGAGCCCTAACCTCCCGGTTCATAAGTTGCCACTTGACCACTGAGCACACCGGCTGGGCCAGAAATTATTTTTTGAAAGTTTTTAGGCCACCCGCCCTGATGCCCTGGAGCCAGTGTGTGTGTGTGTGTGTGTGTGTGTGTGTGTGTCGCTGTGCACACGTGTCCGTGGTCTGTGCTGTGGCCGTGTTCTCTGGAGAGATGGCTTTAGCCTCATGGTTAGCATTTTACACTCCTTTTGCCGTAACCAGGTGGGATGTGCCGATGCCAGCCTTCCCGGCATCGACCGGCTCCATGGGGCTCACCAGGCCCCACCGGCCCGCCTCCTCCCCTGCGCCCTCCTGTCCTTCCTTTACCGTCGGGGCTGGACGCCCGGTCCGCTGTGGAAGGGCGGGCCTTCGCCGAGACGGGGTCTCTGATTCCCCCATCCGAGAACCCTGCTCGGACCCGGACAGGGCTCGTGGCCGGAGGTTACATCTGGGCACACCTCCTGTCCATGTCGGGGAAGGCGTGACTTCTCGCTGCTGTGGAGTCGCCCCGCATCCTCCTGCTGAAGCCGGGGCGGCCCTGGCCTCGGTGGGTTGGGGGGTCTGAGGAGGCAGGGAGGGGAGCCCCAGGCCCAGCTGGGCGAGCATGCCTGGGGGCTGCCTCCTGAGCCACGGGGCCCTTTCCCAGGGGGATGTTTTAGTCCCCGTTCTTCACGCTGACCCATGGCCACCCCTGCTCAGGGCGCCATAGAGAGCCCCAAGTCTCAGCCACTCGGGGTGGTTCCGTGGGCCTCGTGGACGTGGCGTCCGCGGGCACCCTCACATGTCACTGGAAGGAGCCTTCCTCCGGGCGGGCCGCCTCGTGCCTGCCGGGAGCCTGCAGCCGGGGGTCTGGGGAGGCTCCACGATGGCTTTCACAGGCACCAGCCGCTCATTCTGTCCACCTGGGAAGGCCACTGCGGCCACGCTCCTTCCACCGTGACCACACCCACTCCCCAATGTGGCCACGCCCACTCTGCACCTTAACCACGCCCATTCCACAGTGACCATGTCCATTCAACACTGACCACCCCATCCCACAGTGACCACGCCCTGTCAACAGTGACCACACCCATCCACACAGTGACCACGCCCCTTCCACACCACAACCACACCCATTCTACACAGTAACCACGCCCACCCACTCCATGACCACGCTGACCACACGCTGACCACGCCTGGTCTGGCGCCAGGGAGGGCCCCGGGGAGAAGGGTCCGCTTCCAGGGCAAACCCAGTTCGGGGGGGGGGGCTCCCCGGAAGGTCCGCTCTGGGCTCACAGAGGCTCCGCGTCCAGGGGGTGCCCACCCGTCCTCAGCGCCGCCTGCGCCGTGCTGGGAGGGGGCCATGGGGGCCGTGGGTGTGCAGCCTCCCCCCCCCTCCCGCCTGCAGCTTCTTCTTTAAAAAAAAGTATATATATATATATATATATATATATATATATATATATATATATAGTATTGATTTTACACAGAGAGGAATTGAGAGGGATAGAGAGTTAGAAACGTCGATGAGAGAGAAACATCGACCAGCTGCCTCTTGCACACCCCCCACTGGAGATGTGCCCGCAACTAAGATACATGCCCCTGACCGGAATGGAACCCGGGACCTTTCAGTCTGCAGGCCGACGCTCTATCCACTGAGCCACACCGGTTTCGGCTGCAGTTTATTTTTTAAAAAAATATATATTTTATTTATTTTTTACAGAGAAGAAAGGAGAGGGAGAGAGAGTTAGAAATACTCATCAGCTGCCTCCTGCACACCCCTCACTGGGGAATGTGCCCACAACCAAGGCGCATGCCCTTGACCAGAATCGAACCCGGGACCCTTCAGTCCGCAGCCACACCGGTCAGGGCTCACCTGCAGTTTCTTTTTTAAAAATATTTGTATCGATTTCAGAGAGGAAGGGAGACAGAAGGAGAGAGAGGGAGAAACACCCGTGATGAGAGACTCATGGACCGGCTGCCTCCTGCTCGCCCCACATGGGATCGAGCCCTAAACCCGGGCCTGGGCCCTGACCGGGAGATGAACTCTGACCTCCGGGGTCCTAGGTGGATGCCCCAACTCGCAGCCACGCCACTGAGCCACCCCGGCTGCAGTTTCTCGCCGGGCCGGGGAGGAGGCGGGCGGGGGCCGGGGGCCGGGGGCCGGGCCCGGTGGTGATTAGCTCCCGTCTCTCAGGGGGCCTCTCGGGAAGAGGGGTGCAGTCTTGGTGTCAGAAGGGCGGGTCCGCGGGGAGCCCGGGAGCCGCCGGGAGCCCGCACCGCCCTGCTGGGCCTGGGCCCCAGGTCCCCGCGGGTGGGGAGGGGCTTGCGGAGCCGGGAGCTCGGAAGTTTGTGTGTGAAGCGTGTACCTCTATGCAAACCCGCGGCTGCGGCGGAGAAAGGTTAACCTGGTGGCGCCCATTAATTTGGAATTTCCTGAATTAATGCGGTTTCTGTCCGGTGAGGACTCCCCGGGGGCCATTTTCCTTTTCTCGGCGAATCACCGGGAGGAGGGCGTCCCCGTGGCCTCCCGCCCGGCCGGCCCTCCGCCTCCCGAGAGGCCCTTCGGCCGCCCCTGACCCTCCGGCCAGCGCGGGGCCGAGCGGGGCCAAACCCATTCCCGGGAGCGGCACCATCTGCTCCTCGGCCCCAGCTGCCGTCCCTGCGTCTGCAGAGGCTGGGCGCTGCAGGGCGGGGCGGGGCGGGCAGGCGGGGGCCGGGGGCCTCTGTGGGCTGGAGCCGGGCAGGGACGGGGTCCTGCTGGGAGCCGAGAGGCCGGGCCTCTAAGTAAACTTGTGAACAATGCAGCTGGAGCTGCCTGCCTGGCCCTCCCTCCCTCCCTCCCTGACCCCGGCCCCGCCCCCCGACTTTCCCTCCCTCAGCTTCATCCCTGGGGCAGCTGGAAAAAGCCTCGTTTGTTCTGGAGGCTCTGAGGGCAGAGCGAGGGCCTGTCCCGGGGCCCTCAGAGGGGATTGGGGTGCGGGTCGGACCTCCAGGGGTTCACAGGGCATCCTTTAGGGCTGCTTACGTCTGTGTGTGTGTGATGGGGGGCGGGTTCAGGGGGGCAGGTCCAGGCAGCTGGCTCCGGTGTGGGAAGGCGAGTGACCCTGAGCCGGGCCTCCGGGAGGGGGTGCCTCTGGGAGGGGGTCCCACGGCCGGCTTGGGGCTCCCTCTCGGGAAAGCAGGCCGTGACCCAGGTCCCGAACACGTGAGCCGGGGAGGCCCCCTCCCCTTTGGGGTTTGGGCTCAGGGTTATTCCCAGCATGCTGTGGGGCTGATACGTCACCCCAGTCCTGCTGGGATCCTGTTGTCAGGGGCACCCTGCGGGTTCGGTGCCCCTTTGCCAGGCGGTGAGCGGCCGCTCTGCTGCCCGACGGAGCAGGGGTGCGGGGTGTGGGCGGTGGCCACGCTCACAGGGCCTCTCCGACATCCCAGAGGCCCCGCTCCGGCAGCTGGCGTGGCGGACGGGACAGGTCTGTCCACGGCCTGTCCGTCGGAAAGAAAACCCCGTTCTTCCGTCAGGGACGCAGACGGAGGTCCCGGGAGGTTGTAACAAAAACAGCCGGCCCTTCAGGCATCGGTCTAGGACCCAGGAGGCGGGACCCCGGCTGAGGCGAGGGGCTTTCTCTCGGAGCCGCCCCCTGGAGGGTTTCCAGAGGCTCCGGGCAGCCTCGGTTTGTCCTTGAGGTGACCTTGGCCGGCAGCAGGACTCAGGTCCAGGATGTGCAGGTCTGCCAGGAGGACGGCCCCTCACGACGCCCGTCTGGTCCTGGAGCCGACCGCCCGGGGGTGGGGGCGGGGGGGGGCGGGCAGCACCTCATTGTTACCTGGGAACCTGTGGGAATGCAGAGCCGGCCCCCGGCCCCCGGCCCCCCACCCGGCCGGTGCAGAGACTGCGAGCTGTGTTTCCCCAGCCCGCCGCCCATGGCTTCAGGCAGAGTGAGGCCCAGTGGAGCCAGTGGGCGAGGGCAGGAGGGGTCTGGCCGTGTGTGCTCGGGGGGAGAGACAGGCCGGTGTGGACGGCGTTTTCAGAGGACGCGGTGTTGGCGCTGGGCCCTGAGGCTCGGGAGGAGCCGCCAGGCCCAGCGCGGCCACAGGAGGTGCCGGCCGGGGCACGGGACTGTCCGGCCCGGAAGCCGGGCCTGAGCGGGAGGGCGAGCCGGGGTCCGGGCTGGGGGGGTGCTCCCGGTTCTGCCCTGATAGGGTGTGGCGGGCCTGTCCCCTTTTCTCTCTTCTTCTTTAATATTTCTGACTTCAGAGAGGAAGGGAGAGGGCAACGGGGAGAAACATCCACGATGAGAGAGGATTTTGACCGGCTGCCTCCTGCACGCCCCACACTGGGAATCAAGCCCACAACCTGGGCCTGTGCCCTGACCAGGAATCAAGCCTGTGACCTGCTGGTTCCTAGGTCGACGCTCAACCACTGAGCCACGCCGGCCAGTCTGCCTGCTGCTTCCTCCTCCTCCTCCTCCTCCTTCTCCTCCTCCTTCTCTTTCTTCTTTTCCTCCTTCCCCTTCTTCCCCCTCCTCCTCCTCTTTTCAGACGCTCACTCTGGTGTCCCATGGTGCACTGTGGGTGGTGGTGAGGGGGGCAGAGGCCGTGGGTGGTGGTGAGGGGGGGGCAGAGGCCGTGGGTGGTGGTGATGGGGGGCCGAGGTGGTGGGTGGTGGTGGTGGGGCAGAGGGCATTTGCAGAGCGGGTGGGGTGTGGGTGGGGTGTGGGTGGGCCTTGCCCGCAGCCCCGAGGCTGCCTCAGAGGTGGAATCGGGGGGAGGGGCCGTGGGGCCCGTGGGTGCGAGGCGGGGGCTGGGGGAGAGGGGCCCGGGTGGACGGGAGCGTGTTGATTCCAAGCTGAGGCCAGCCAGAGGCAGCGGAGGGCGGGAGGGGAAGGCTCCGCCATCTGGGGACGCGTCCCGCGGCGGCAGCAGTGGAGCCTGCGAGCTGGGACTTGCAGGGCCTTCGGGGAGGGGAGCTCAGGGTGGGGTCGGAATGTCCCGGAAGGAGTCTGAGCCTCCGGGGCGCCCCTGGGCCCGGCGAGGAGGCGCGGGGGGCAGAGGACCCCGTGTGGCGGCCACACTGACCCGGACGGGACCGCAGCCCCGGCAGGTGGGCCCGGCGGTGCCGACGCTGGTCTGTCCGTCCGCCCGTCCCCGCCGCCACGCTGCCGGGGAGGCTCTCGTGTTTTATGTGTCTCCCTCCCACGCCGAGAGCGGGCGTGCGCTCCGCCGGAGCCGGGCTGCCAGGGTTTTGTTCTCTGCGTGTCTGTTCCTGTCCCGGCCCGGCTGAGCGGGAACACCAGCTCCCGGTGGTCTGCGGCGCCCGGGGCCGGGCATGCCCGGCGGGCACGTCCTACAGGATTGTGGGGCGTCCGCGGCTGTATCTCCTTTATTTTTATTTTTTTAAAATATATTTTTATTGATATTTTACAGAGAGGAAGGGAGATAGAGAGAGAGAGAGAGAGCCAGAAACGTCGATGAGAGAGAAACATCGACCAGCTGCCTCCTGCACACCCCCTTATCGGGGATGTGCCTGCAACCAAGGTACATGCCCTTGGCCAGAATCGAACCCGGGACCTTTCAGTCTGCAGACCGACGCTCTACCACTGAGCCAAACCGACCTCGGCTGTATCTCCTTTAAAAAACGTGTTTCCTGACGTCAGAGGGGAAGGGAGAGGGGGAGACAGTTAGAAACACCAATGAGAGAGAAACATGGATCAGCTGTCTCCTGCACACCCCCTACTGGGAATGTGCCCACAACCAAGGTCCATGCCCTTGACCGGAACCGAACCCGGGACCCCTCAGTCCGCAGGCCGACGCTCCACCCACTGAGCCGCCCCGGCTTCGGCCGCAGTGGATCTTGACATTGAACAGAAGGGCTCCGTGTGTGGAGTGGGGCCCGTGGAGGCGTCCCCTGGCCCAGCGGCCTCCTTCTCCCTCCGGCTCCTGAGCCGACCGCCTTGGGGGGGGGGAGCCGGGGAGCCGGTCCTTCTGGCTGAAACCTGCCGTCCGCGCCCCGAGCCGCTGGCCGGGCGGGGCGGCCTCGGCTCCCCATCTGCTCTCTGTTTGCCTTCGGGCGCCATTCACGCCACCCGGCAGACGTTGGTGGGCAAACATCGTAAAGGGAGCGAGCGGCCACGTGGTGTCACCGGGGAAGATCCCTCTCAGCCCTCGTCCCAGGTGACGCGGGGTGCTGGGGTGACGTGGGGTGCTGGGGTGACGTGGGGTGCTGGGGTGACGTGGGGTGCTGAGGTGACATGGGGTGCTGGGGTGACATGGGGTGCTGGGGTGACGTGGGGTGCTGGGTGCCATGGGGTGCTGGGGTGACTCAGGGTGCTGGGGTGACGCGGGGTGCTGAGGTGACATGGGGTGCTGGGGTGACATGGGGTGCTGGGGTGACGCGGGGTGCTGGGGTGACGCGGGGTGCTTGGCGGGACGGTGTGATGGAGCCCCGGACCCGCTGGACCTCGGGAGAGGCCTCCACAGCAGCATCTGCTTCCCGAGCGGGGGGCCATCGGCTCAGCTGGTGACGTCAGCGTGACGTCACACCCAGCTGAGGTCATGACCTCAGGCTCCCTCTCCCCATCGCCCCCCGGGGTGGGGGGTGGCCGGAGGAGAGTTTGGGGGAGCCCCCGGGCGCCCACTCATTCGGACCAGCAGTCGGGGCGCCTTCCCATCCTGCGTTTTATCTTATTTATTTTAATCTGTTGGTATCGGTCCAGAGAGGGGGGAGGGGGCGGAGATGGAGACTCCCCGAGAGAGGCCGGGAGGGCGTCCCCGTCACCGCCTGGGGGGCAGCCTCCTGCCTGGGGGGACGGGGTGCGGGGTGCGGGGGGCGGGATATGGGGTGCGGGGGTACGGGGGGCGGGGTGCGGGGATACGGGGTGCGGGGTGCGGGGTACGGGGTTCGGGGTATGGGGTGCGGGGTACAGGGTGTGGGGTGCGGGGGGCGGGGGGCGGGGGGCGGGGATACGGGGTACGGGGTACGGGGGGCGGGGTGCGGGGTATGGGGTACGGGGGGCGGGGTACGGGGTACGGGGGGCCGTTAGCCCGGGTGCGGGGTACGGGGTGCGGGGTTCGGGGTATGGGGTGCGGGGTACGGGGTGCAGGGTGCGGGGTGCGGGGGTGCGGGGTGCGGGGTATGGGGTGCGGGGTACGGGGTGCGGGGTGCGGGGTACCGGGGTGCGGGGTGCGGGGATACGGGGTACGGGGTACCGGGGTGCGGGGGGCGGGGATACGGGGTACCGGGTACGGGGGGCGGGGAGCGGGATATGGGGTACGGGGTACCGGGGGGCCGTTAGCCCCGGTGCTGAGGGAGGTGCGGGAGGGACAGCGTCCAGCACGCGTTGGCAGGCTGGGGGTCCGGCTTCTGTCGGGGATCCTGCTTTGGGTCTGGGTTCGGCTTCGGGTCAGGATCCAGCTTCGGCTTCGGGTCGGGGTCCGGGTTCGGGTCGGGTCCGGCTTCGGGTCGGGGATCCTGCTTTGGGTCCGGGTCGGGTTTTGGTCGGGGTCTGGTTTCTGGTCGGGGTCTAGCTTCGGGTCCGGGTCCGGCTTCGGTCAGGGTCCGGCTTCGGGTCGGGTCTGGCTTCGGGTTCAGGGCCGAGTTCGGGTCGGGTTCGGCTTCGGGTCGGGTTCGGCTTCGGGTCGGGTCCGGCTTCGGGTCTGGGTTCGGGTCGGGATCCGGCTTCGGGTTCAGGTCCGGGTTCGGCTTCAGGTCGGATCTGGCTTCGGGTTCGGGTCCGGGTTCAGCTTCGGGTCGGGTTCGGCTTCGGTCGGGTCTGGCTTCGGTCGGGGTCCGGCTTCGGGTTCAGGTCCGGGTCCGGCTTCGGTCGGGTCCGGTTTCGGCTTCGGGTCGGGGTCCGGCTTCGGTCGGGTCCGGCTTCGGGTCGGGTTTGGCTTCGGGTTGGGATCCGGCTTCGGGTTCAGGTCCGGGTCTGGCTTCGGGTCGGGTTCGGCTTCGGTCGGGTCCGGGTTCGGGTTCGGGTCGGGTCCGGGTTCGGTCGGGTCCGGGTTCGGTCGGGTCCGGTGAGGACAGGAGAGGCCTGGCTGTCCGGCGTGTCACTGTGAGGCTCCGGCCTGCAGGCTCCGGGCTCTCACGTGTCAGAGACGCCGACCCGCTCCGAGCACAGACCCCCCCCGCCAGCCGGGCCGGGGCCGCGAGCTCGTGGAGAGTGTCCGGTCTGGGCTCCGTGGCACCGAGACAGGCTAGCACCGCGAGTGTGTGTATGTGTGTGTGTGTGTGTGTGTGTGTGTGTGTGTGAGAGAGAGAGAGAGAGAGAGAGAGAGAGAGAATGCGTGTGTGTGCGTGCGGACACAGCCATGCAGTCATGCGGGGTGAAATTGTTGGTTAAACACGTTCTCACGTAAGAAGTGCCACCTGCGTGGAATCTCCGACGGCATTGCAGGCAGCTGTGGGCGGCGTGACCTTGTCTGTGTCCTTGTCTGTGTCCTTGTCGGCGTCCTGGCCCAGGGTCTGTCCGTCTGGGCCTGGGTTCGGGGTCGAGCCTGCAGTGTGTCACTGTGGGGGCAGCTTCTGCAGGTGTTCCTTTGGGTTTCTGCATCAGACCCTCAGCTCTGCCCGAGGCCCTGTGCTGGCTCCTGGGCTGCTGGCTCCTGGGGGTGCTGGCTCCAGGGGTGCTGGCTCCAGGGGTGCTGGCTCCTGGGGTGCTGGCTCCTGAGGGTGCTGGCTCCTGGGGTGCTGGCTCCTGGGGGTGCTGGTTCCTAGGGGTGCTGGTTCCTGGGGGTGCTGGTTCCTAGGGGTGCTGGTTCCTGGGGGTGCTGGCTCCTGGGGGTGCTGGCTCCTGAGGGTGCTGGCTCCTGGGGTGCTGGCTCCAGGGGGTGCTGGTTCCTGGGGGTGCTGGCTCCTGGGGGTGCTGGTTCCTGGGGGTGCTGGCTCCTGGGGTGCTGGCTCCTTGGGGTGCTGGCTCCTGGGGTGCTGGCTCCTGGGGTGCTGGCTCCTGAGGGTGCTGGCTCCTGGGGTGCTGGCTCCTGGGGGTGCTGGTTCCTAGGGGTGCTGGTTCCTGGGGGTGCTGGTTCCTAGGGGTGCTGGTTCCTGGGGGTGCTGGCTCCTGGGGGTGCTGGCTCCTGAGGGTGCTGGCTCCTGGGGTGCTGGCTCCAGGGGGTGCTGGTTCCTGGGGGTGCTGGCTCCTGGGGGTGCTGGCTCCTGAGGGTGCTGGCTCCTGGGGGTGCTGGCTCCTGGGGTGCTGGCTCCTTGGGGTGCTGGCTCCTGGGGTGCTGGCTCCTGGGGTGCTGGTTCCTGGGGGTGCTGGCTCCTGGGGTGCTGGCTCCAGGGGGTGCTGGTTCCTGGGGGTGCTGGTTCCTGGGGGTGCTGGCTCCTGGGGTGCTGGTTCCTGGGGGTGCTGGCTCCTGGGGGTGCTGGCTCCTGGGGTGCTGGCTCCCTGGGGTGCGGGGAGAGGCCAGCCCGCTGGGGCCCTTTGCAAAGAAGACCTGCTCTCCTGGGAACACGGGGCCTCCACTGACCTTGTCGGACGTTCTCTCCTCTTCCTCTCGCTGCCTCCGCCTCCTCTCCGCCTGCTCTCTGCTCCTCTCTCCCTCCCTCTGCAGAGCCGCCCACCAAGTACCACATCTCCCAGCCCGACGTGCACGTGGCTGCGCCCGGGGAGGCGCTCGAGCTGCGCTGCCGGCTGCGCGGCGTGGCCCCCCGGATCAGCTGGACCAAGGACGGGGTGCGCGTGGGGCCCAGCAATAGGACAGTGCTTATTGGGCAGTACTTGCAGATAAAGGGGGCCACGCCCCGGGACTCTGGCCTCTACGCCTGCACGGCGGCCAGGACGGAGGGCGGCGAGACCGTCTACTTCATGGTCAACGTCACAGGTGAGTGGCTTGGCCCCGCCCGCCGCCTCTGCTTCCAGGCGTTTCTGGGTGAAACGTAAAAGTTTGTGTATTTCTGTCGATGTCAGAGAGGAAGGGAGAGGGAGAGAGAGAGAGACATCGACAAGGAGAGAGAGTCACAGACGGCTGCCTCCTGCACGGCCCACCCTGGGGACTGAGCCGCAACCCGGGCCTGTGCCCCGACCGGGAACTGAACCCTGACCTCATGACCCCCAGAACTGAACCCTGACCCCCGGGTTCCCAGGAGGACGCTCACCGCGGAGCCAGGCGGCCCGGGGCTCTGGGGGACGTCTTATTGGGCCAGTGGCTCCGTGGTGGGACCTGCTGGTGGGTCGGGCACAGAGCTTCGGCGGGGCCATTTGCCCGATTTTGAAATCCTTTCTGGGGACCAGGGAGGCCGGTCATTAAACAGGACGGACTCTCTCCCTGTCCAGTGTGCTCAGTGGTTAGAGCGAGGGCCTGTGACCGAAGGGTCCTGGGTTTGACCCTGTGCCCTGGTCTGGGCGCATGCGGGAGGCAACCCATTAATGTGTCTCTCCTGTCAGTGTTTCTCTCCGTCTCTCCCCCTCCTCCTCATCTCTGAAAACGAAATTCCCTTGGGCGAGGGTTAACAACAGCAAAATGCCTGGGTCTCACACCACACGTGACGCTTTTCTTAGGAGACGGGCACGCACGCGTTTATACAGGAAGCCATCCCCCCCGCCCCCCCCACCCTCGGTGTTTTGAACGGGATTGGAACTGGATGCTGGCATTTTCGGGGTCACTTTGTCGAGCGTGGAGCGTCCCTCCCGAGTGTGTCTTCCCGCAGCGAGGGGCCGGCCAGGCCTCCTGCTCCGTGGCCGCGTCCAGAGCTCTGTGTCCAGAACGCTAGGGATCAGCCGGGGCCTCAGGGAGGCTGCGAGCTTCTGGGGCCGAACGCCTTCCCGGAGGGGACCCTGCGCGCCCACCGGTCCGGCCGGAGGCATCTGGGATTGCGTGAACCAGTGGGTTTCGGGGGACTCGGGTACCATCCAGGGCCCCGGGCCCGCCGGTCCTCTCCCGTGGCAGCTGGTGCAGGAAGCACCGCACCGTGAACCAGACCGAGCGTCCGCGGGCGAGGGGCCGGGCCACGGAGACCGTTACGGCCAGACGCGTCTCAGGTCCCGCCAGCCCCGGGCGGTGGGCGTCCGGGCGCTGCCTCCGGCCGGGCACAGACACCACCGACCGTGCGTTCTCTCCGCAGACGCCATCGCCTCCGGGGACGATGAGGACGACTCGGACGGCTCCGAGGACTTCGTCAGCGAGAACAGCAACAAGCGTAAGTAACGCCGTCTGTCCGGAGGCCGCCACCCTCACCGCTTCCGTCTCCACTGCTGCGCCACGCCATGCCCCCCGCCCCGCCCCGCTCCGCTGTGCCCGCGCCCCGGCTTCCGGCCTGAGAATAAACCTGTGTCTGCACCTCTGCACTGTCTGCCTCTTCTTTCCACCTCTGAGCCGCTCTCTCTGCCTCCCCTGTGCCGGGCGTCTCGCTCTGGAGCCGCAGCCCGGCTCTCCGTCACGATGGGCGGCGGTGCTTGGCTCGCCCCGCGGGTCTATCCCTCCCCTGGGGCCACGTGGCCACGTTGGGTGGTCATACAGGGGAGGGAGGTGCCGTGGCCTCTTGTGGGCAGAGGCCAAGGGCGCTGGGAAAACGCCCTGCGAGGAGGAGGAGGGTGGCCCCATCGCGAAGGGTGGTCTGGGCCAGGCCAGGGTGGCTCAGGGGTTGAGCATCAAGCCATGCTCCGGGAGGTCTCAGTTCGATTCCCGGTCAGGGCACAGGCCCCGGGGGCAGGCTCATCCCCAGCAGGGAGCGTGCAGGATGCTTCTCTCTCCCTCCCTTTCCCTTCCTCTCTCAAATCAATAAACGAGAAGAAAAGGGGTGATCTGGGCCAGTGGTTGGCAAACTGCGGCTCTCGAGCCACATGCAGCTCGAGAGCCTGGTTTGCCGCTCTGTTGAAGAATGAGTTTGCTGACGGTGGGATAGGGCCTTCATCACATCAACAACAACAGCCTAGGATTATTGGAATCGAGAGTCTAGGTCAGTGGTTGGCAAACTCATTAGTCAACAGAGCGTCAAACGGTGACTCGAGAGCCGCAGTTTGCCCACCACGGATCTGGGCGGCGCTGAGGCATCTCGATGGCTTTTGTGCCCGCCACGTGCTCTGCAGCGCCAGAACGGCGTGCCTCACGCTGCGAGGGAAAGGCCCGTGAGCACCGTTTGCTGCTGAAGGCAGTGACCCCCGAGCTCGGGGGCTGCTCATTCTCGGGTGATGGGTGCGTGAGCGCCTTCCTCGGCGATCCGAGCCGGCGACCCGCACGAGCTGCTGACGGGTTGCGTGGTTACGGTGAAGCCCGCACCTCGGGGAACACCGCTCGCTCCTCCTCAGCCTCTGGCTCTGCAGGGGAGGGGCGATGCGGTCTGTCCGGTGGGTCCTCGCCCGCTGCCCGCTGCCGGCTCCTTCGGCGCCCCCGCGCCCGGTGGGGCGGAGAGTTTTTCCTGTTTCACTGAATGGGAACACCCCATCAGGAAGCTGCCGTTCAGCAGCTGTGGGCTGCGGCCTGTCGGTCCCGGCTCCACAGCCAGGGCCGGGGGGTGGGGGTGGGGGTGGGGGCGGGGGGAGCTGGCGGGCCCTGCTGTGCCGGGCTCTGACGCTGTGCCCGAGTGGGGGTGTCATGGCTACTGGCTGGGGACATCTGACTCCGCCAGCTCGGTGTGGTGGCGTTGCCCTGGCGATCAGCACCAGGCTGCTCGTGTGATGGGGTGCTGATGCCAGCCTTGGGAGACGATGACGGGTAACAGCAAGGTGGAGGTTACGTAACAAATAGGCTGGGCGGGCGGAACCTCCGTCTCTGACTCAGAAGGGCTGCGGCCACAGCTCTGGGTTTTCTTCTTGTTTAATCCTCACCTGAGGATATTTTCCCATTGGCTTTTAGGGAGAGGGGAAGGGAGAGGGAAACAGAGAGAAACCTCGATGTGTGAGGAGCACATCAGTGGCTGCCTCCCACCTGCACCCCGACCAGGCCCGGCTGGGGAGGAGCCTGCAGCTGAGGTACGTGCCCTCGACCGGAATCGAACCTGGCGCCTTTTGGTCTGCAGGCCAACGCTCTATCCACTGAGCCACACCTGTCAGAGCAGAACTCCAGGTTTTGATCCTGAGCCAGCCCCGGCCCAGTGCACAGTGCTCAGTGCCCAGTACCCAGTGCCCAGTACCCAGTGCTCAGTGCCCAGAGCCTAGTACCCAGTGCTCAGTACCCAGTGCCCAGTGCTCAGTACCCAGTGCCCAGGGCTCAGTACCCAGAGCCTAGTACCCAGTGCTCAGTACCCAGGGCTCAGTACCCAGTGCTGTTAGAACAGACAGGCCGGGAGTGGCGTGCTCCCTCGTGAGAACGCCAGCCCCCCCGAAGGAACCGCTCGCCGTGGCCTGGCCACCGGCTCTTTGTAATGGGCTCTGGAGTGACACCAGCTCTGCCCTGACACGGGCCTGGCGACCAGGGGCCGGCGTTAGCTGCCGAGCGCTCGGAGCGACGCTGTGAAATGTGAGAGGCGACTCCACGCGACAGCGGCTCCCGGGCGGGCCTCTGCCATCTGTTGGTGTGATTAGGCCGCTCTGATTCCAGGGGCGGCCGGGGCGGCCGAGGGCGCCGCTGTGGCCTGAGGGCCGGGGCCGGGGGCGAGGCGGGGGCGGGGACGGGACGCTGCCGTTAGAACAGCCTCTGCCCCCTCAGGTGCCACGCGCTGGCCGGTTACTAGGACAATGGCAGAAGCACCGGTTCTTCCATTTCCAGCCCAGGAGCCCCATGAGCGTCCAGTTTGGTTCTCCGAGCACCTCCTGGTCGTGGATTTCGAAATGCCGGCGTGTGTGTGTGTGTGTGTGTGTGTGTGTGTGTGTGTGTCTGAGAGTTCCTCTCCCGGAAAGTTCGACAACGCTGCTCCCTGACCCCGTGCTGACGGGGACGGGCCGGCTTCCTGAAGCTTTTTCTCCTTCGGGCAGGTGGGCGTCAGCTCTGTGTCTTGTGGCCTGAAAAGCAGGGTGTACACCGTCTGCATAGTTATTAATTCCGGTGGGTCAAATCTGAAAAGGGAGAGACACCAGCTGAGCTATTACAACGTACACGTCTACACGTTCGGGGGACAGGCAGAGGGGAAAGAACAACCTGCAATTGATTCTTATCAATTGATCCCTATCGACTGATCCCTATCGATTGATCCCTATTGATCAATCGCAGGTTATTCTTGCCCCTCTGCCCGTTTGCTTGAAGGCTGTTATTAATTTTGATGGTTAACTATAACAAAAGGCAGGTTTACCTGCGTGGTGGGTTCTTCTCCGATTCTGGAAAGCGTGGTACAGCGGCGGCAGAACGAACGGTCAGACACGAGGGGGGAAGGCTGAGCGGGGGCCCGGACGGGGGTCGGTCCCGGCCCGGCAGACCCTGCGGGCGCCATGGGCAGCACTCCAGCCGGTCCTCACCTCTCCCTCACCCACCGGGCCGGGCCGGTTTCCTGGTTTCCCCCGAGCCCACGGGGCCTCCAGGTGTTTTGGATCGGGCCCCATTCTTGCTTCACGCGTGTTGTTGGGTGTCTCGGACCTGCCTGTCCCCGCAGGCCGCCTCTGGAGGGAGGCCGAGCGCCCGCCTGGGCACGGAGTGAGTGAATGCGTTGTGGAGCCCCAGGCTGCGCCCACGTTTCTCGGGGATCCCTCGACACAGACGTCCCCATCAGGAGGAGAGGCAGGGCCACGGGCCTTCCCTCCCCCCCCCACGTGGGCTGAGCGGGACCCTCCCTTGGAGACCGGCAGAGCCCCCGAGTCCTTCCCTGGGGTGTCCTTGACCACCGACCCGTGCTCACACCGGCATCTGTCGCCGTGGAAACCCTGCGGGGCTGACGGGATTGCTCTGGCTTCCCACCCTCCGGGCCAGGTTCCTCCGTCACCGGTGTGAGGGGCGTCCTCAGCCCTCGGTGTTTTAGCCGACGACTCGCTGGGACCTCAGGTGTCCCCGCGCTGGGCGGTCCCCAGCAGAGCCTCGGGGGCCCTCACCGCCCGGCTGGCGGGAAATGCCGCTGCTCAGCGCCCGCCGCCAGGCCGGCCTCGGGACAGAAAGGCCGTTTCGGATGCTGGTTTCCCAACGGCGTCCAGGCTGAGGGCTTAAAGGTTCCACGTCCGTTAGCGTGGGAGGCGTGACTGGGCCTTGTCCTGGGTCTGAATGACAAGGAGACACGTATGTGCGTGTTTGGGGGGAGTTTCATCGCTTCCGTGTGTGTGTGTGTGTGTGTGTGTGTGTGTGTGTGTGTGAGCGGTGGTTTCTGAAGAGCTGGAGGCTCCGTCCTCGGGGCGATCGCGAGGACACAGGCCAGCGGGGAGCGAGGCGGCCGCACCCAGGTCCCTGCCCCCAGCGGCTCCTCCCATCGCGTGGAGAGAGACCCGGTGCTTGTTTGGTTCCGTGCCTGTCGGGACCCGTGGCTGACGCCGGAGCCCGTGCCGGGGAGCGAGGCCGCGTTGTTTTGGAGGTTCTGGGGCGAGGTCACGGGTCCTCTCGTGACGGGTCTGCTGATAACGTGTGCAGCCGCCTTCGCGCCGTCGGGACTGCCTCGTGGCCCAGGTCAGTTCTGGGCAGACGCTGGTTCTTCCTTACGTTCACGTTTCTAAGAATTGAAACAACAAAACCGCATTCCACAGGCTCCCTGAGCGCTTCGGAATTCTCCTGTGGAATGAAACGCTCCCCCGTTCCCCCAGGACAGCAGCCTGCTGCCTCCTCGGCCCTCTGGGCAAGCAGCCTCGCCAACTCCTGCAGCGTTTGCTTTTTCTTTTTTAAAATATATTTTTATTGATGTCAGAGAGGAAGGGAGAAGGAGAGGGACATAGAAACATCCGTGACGAGAGAGAATCATGGATCAGCTGCCTCCTGCACGCCCCCACTGGGGATGGAGCCCGCAACCCGGGCCTGTGCCCTGACCGGGAGTCGAACCCTGACCTCCTGGTTCATGGGTTGATGCTCAGCTGCTGGTCCGCGCCGGCCGGCCGGCCGCGGGGTTCTTTTGAAGGCAGGCAGATCCTGGGAGCTCCCACGGGGCAGCTGGCCGACCTCCCGGGGACTCTGGCGTTCACGTGTGGGTAACCTGCCTGATGTGTTTTAATGTTTCTCTTATTGGCGGTCTCACTGGTCAGCAAGTTCATGGTTTTAATGAGATTTCTCAGCGGAAGCTCCCCCTCCCCCATAAACACACCCTCACTCCCACCTCCGGTTTTGTACATTACCGTATTTCTCTCAGTTCATGAAAGACTGAGAACGTGATGGCGGGCTGGGCCTCCGGGACAGCCCCCCTCTCCCCCCTGCGGTGTCTCCCCCCCCCCCCAGGCCCAGAGCATTCAGATGCCCCGAT
Organism: Vespertilio murinus; assembly: GCA_963924515.1. NCBI lineage: Eukaryota > Metazoa > Chordata > Mammalia > Chiroptera > Vespertilionidae > Vespertilio > Vespertilio murinus. The sequence goes on along the minus strand of OZ004714.1, from coordinate 398,085 downwards.
TAGTGGTATTTTTAAAGGCCTGATCATGGACTTAGGCACCGGCCTTAGGGGAGCTTTAGGGAGCTGGGAGACTTAATCTAGGAGCTGAAATGGGCTGTGTGGGTTTTTTTTTTTTAGTTTTGCAGCAATAAACACAGTTGGCAGCCCTCAGTGTCCACAGCTCACGTAAATGGTGAACTTCTGACTTGGTTACCATGGGAGAGGTCAGAGGGCGCTGCGGGGGGAGCTGGAGCCTCTCGCCGGGTGACCTTGATCAAATCTCTTCACTGCGGGTGACGTGGTCACAGCCGCCGCTGGGCCGACGGTCCCCGAGGCCGCCTCTGGGCAGCTGGTTTCCCTGCGAACCCTGGGCTGGAGTCTCTCTGGTCCCGGGGAGGAGACCGTGAACCAGGGATGTCGGCCTTGGGGCTCGTGGGGTTGGTGGGGCAGGCGCAGCGGCCCCGGTCTTCTCGGCACGTTTAAACCTCAGGGCCAGAGCGAGTCCTCTGGTCCTCACGGGTGGGCGGAGTCAGGGTCTGCCTGTCAGGGAGGCGCTGGGGAGGGAGGTCAGCCTGGAGGGGCAGCTGCACAGGACGCTGGCTCCGTCGCCGCCTGTTGAGCGACCTGCCCGACATGGAGCTGGAACTGTCTCTCTGCTTGATGTTTCTCTCTGTCTCCCCCTCCCGCCTCTCTCTCTAACGCCCGCGGGAAAGCATCCCGGTGAGGGCTAACCAAAACAATTAACACAAGCCCAGCAGGCCGTCCCCCGGGACTCGGCGGGGTCAGGGTGAGGAAACGCCCGAGGTCAGCCTCACCTGGCATTGCCAACCTCGATCGATGGATCGTGGGGGTAAGCACAGACGACCTCGCCCCGAGGGGCGTGGCGAGGGGAGGCCCGCCCGCCCACGCTGTCCTTGTCCCCGCACAGGAGCGCCCTACTGGACCAGCACGGAGAAGATGGAGAAGCGGCTGCACGCCGTGCCCGCCGCCAACACCGTCAAGTTCCGCTGCCCGGCGGGCGGGAACCCCACGCCCACGATGCGGTGGCTGAAGAACGGGAAGGAGTTCCGGCAGGAGCACCGCATCGGGGGCTATAAGGTGCGCACTGTTTGCTCGTTCCTCCTGCCAGGCGCCGGGAGCTCGCGGGACCGGCCTGGCCGCGACCGCCATCGGTGGCTTCCGTGGCTGCTGTCGAAGCACACGTAGGTGAGCCCGGCCACGCGAGTGTGTGGAAGCGTGGTCCCGACGGTCTGTAAAGCGGAGATGGCGCCGGCCTCAGTGTGAGGGCGGCTGCCGGGCCGAGCAGGGCTGTGTGAGCCTGGATGGGGCCCGGGCCGACTATCCCGCGGGAGAGAGGGATCTGCCGCCCTTCGTCCTCTGTCCGCGAGGGTTCGAGCCGCCCAGCCGGGCTGTGCCGCGAGTCCTGCCCTCGCTCCCCGGGGGCGGTGGACAGCCGTCTCTGGAGGTGCAGTGGAGCCCGCCAGCCTCGGTCCCTCGGTTCAGCGAATGAGGCCCGAGCGCCGTCCCGGGCTGGGGAAGCTCAGGCCCGCTCTCGGGGTCTCCTGGTCAGAGGCGGGCGAGGCCCTGTGGCCCTGCAGGGGGGCTGATGTCGGTCTTGGGGAGACTCGGGGTGGGGGATGGGAGGATTCTGGGCTGACTTTGGAGGGAGGGTACCTCAGAGTGAGCGATGTAGAATCTCCACGTTATTCCGTACGGGGAACGACTTTAAAATGTATGGCCTGGCCGGCGTGGCTCAGGGGTTGAGCATCCACCTAGGAACCAGGAGGTCAGGGTTCGATTCCCGGTCAGGGCACCAGGGCCGGGGTGTTTTGTGCCCGGATGGGCCTTCTCTCTCGGAAGCAGAGGCTGTGCCGCGGTGAGCGGCCTTGGGGTCACCCTGTGGAAGGCACGGCCGTGGGCCTGGGCTCCGCAGGGCTTGGCCGCAGTGGAGTGGGACGGTCCGCATGGGGAGCGGGAGGCAGACCTCACGGAGCCCCCGAGGCTGCTGGGACTTGCAGGGGGAAGACAGAGACCTCCCATCCCCGGGGCCACGTGGTCCCCAAGGGTATGAGCCCCATGCACTGTCAGACCCTCCCAATCATCTCCCCGCCGGGCGGCGAGCCGGGACCTCCCGAGGCCATACAGACGTCCGTTTCTCCAAAACGAGGAGGTCGGTGGGGTGGTCGTGACCACGGGCCCCGCCAGCCTGGCCACTTCGAGCACGTCGCCTGGAGTGCCTCCCTCCACAGGCAGAGACTTCACGGACTCAGTTATCACGCTTTAACACGGAAGGGCCAGCGGGCGCCCGGGGAACGAACAGGCCGCCCCCGCCCAGCTCCCTCCGGGCTCAGCGAGGCCGAGAGGCCTCGAGGCCAAGGGTGTCCTCAGGCCACACACCTGCTGCGGGGAACGGAGAGGCCACGGGCGTGCCCCGGGGAAAAGGCAACGTAAACCACCATCTTCTTTTCCTAAGGTTCTTTTCGTGGCTTTTTAGAGCCATGAGAGGACGGCAGAGGGGCAGAGAGAAACATCTACGTGAGAAACACCCATCGGCTGCTCCCACACACCCTCCAGCGGGGCCCGAGCCTGAGCCCGGACCTGGGCCTGCGCCCTGACTGGGCATCGGGCCCGAGCCACACCCCTGGGTGGGCCTGGGGGTTTTCAGAGGTAGATTCAAAAGGCAGTGGGCGCCTGCTGGCTCTGCCCCGGCTCCTCTCTGGCGTCTGCAGGCCATGGCCGTCGCCCGCGCCCGCGCCCGGGAGGAGGGAAGCTCCCGAGTCGGGAGGACGGGCTCGCCCTGCCCTGCTCGGGGGGCACCGCCTGCAAAGCAAACGTCTTGGAGATTAAACAGGTGTTGGCTCCCATCTGCGGCTCGAAGTGCCCCACCCTTGACACGTGTCACCGCTCACGCACGCATGTCCAGGAGGGGTGGGTGGCCTGGGGCCCCCTGGGCGTGGCGCGGGCTGTGAGGTTTCATGCGTCCTGACCACACTTGGTCTGTGTTGAGCTGCAGCTGTGGGGCGCCCTGTGTGGCCGAGGTTGGGGGGCTGTCCGCAGTGCCAGCCGATGGGGAGGGAAGGCGGGCGTGCTGCTGGCACAGCAGTTGGGCCCCGAGCCCACGTGCCTCCCAGCTCCTGCGTGTTTACCTGCTGCTATCGCACACCTGGCTGTTTGGAAATGTCTGGGCTGCTTTTGCCGCGGGGAAGCCACCCTTTGACCTTTCACCTCTGTGTTTTGGTGTCATCACTCTCAGTTAAACCCACATTCCCAGTTGTCCCCTGGAGGGAGCTGGGGGAGGGGGTGACGGGCACCCCCAGGATCCAGGTGAGGAGGGTCCTGAGGAACCTGAGCTGCCTTTTGTCTCCGAGGCGACGGGGGCGGGGTGCGGGTGGAATCAGGCTTTTGTCTCGGCGGCGAGGGTTTGGGCCACGCGCTCCCGTCAGCTTTGTTCGGCCTCGCATGCTGGTCTGGAAAGCCTGGGGCTGGCCAGGCTCTGCACCCCCGGGAAGGTTCCCCGCTCGCCCCCATTCCTGCTTGCGGCTCTTTCTCTCCGCGATTGCTTCGTGCACCGGTCTGTCTGATCCTGGCTCGTCACCGGGGAATAACAGCCTGGTTATTGCTCTCATGTGCATGTCCCGGTGTCAATGAGCTCAGCAGCTTTTCAGGGGCTCTGGGTCTGCACCCCTCCGCCCTGCGCAGCCCGTGTACCCGCCTTTGCCCCACGGCAGGAAAGCCAGAGCGTGGGGGATTCAGACACACACGCGGGGAGGAGCGTGCCCTTTTGTGGGAACGGTGCTTCACACGGAATTGTCGTGTGGAAACAGAATATTAAAGAACACAGCCCTGGCCGGTGTGGCTCAGTGGGCAGAGTGTCAGTCTGCAGACGGAAGGGTCCCGGGTTCGAGTCCAGTCAAGTGCAAGTACATCGGGTGAGGCTCCATCCCTGGCCCGGTCGGGGTGCGTGCAGGAGGCAGCCAACCGGTGGGTCTCTCACATCAATGTTTCTGCCTCCCGCCTCCCGTGGGCTTTCTCTAAAAATCCGTGGGGAAAGATCCTTGAGTGAGGTTAACAGTAAACAACCCCCCCAAACCCCACAGAACACTCCCACGTCCGCGCCTCCGCTCCCCACCTTCAGGGAGTTCTCACGAAGCCACCACTGTTGGGGGGACCATGCAGCCTTCCCCCTACCCCGTTGGTGGCCTTGAGGGCCCCCACTTGGGAAGCGCCACGGCATCCATCTGTGTTGGCGTGTGTGACGTGTGGCGGGAGCCGCTGTGTGTGCGGACAGACGTCGCCCGTGTTTGTAGGGCAGAGCCCGGGTCCGTGTGCCTGTCGTCCTGAAAGTGTGATCTCTGTGAACGTACACGTTTACGTCTGTGGGCGTCTCCAGGACACCCGTGTTCAGGCCCCGGGTCAGAGTGGCCGTGGCTCCCGTCCTGGGTGCCCCCCGCCCGCTGGGTTCGGCTCCATTTGGAACATGCTCTGTGCCAAGCCTGGGTCCCGGCTCTAGGAAGACGCGGCGGGTTGGACGGGGCCCAGGACCGGCCGTGGCCGCGATTATGGGCTCACGGACGTGACATCTGAGCAGGGCTCAGAGGCGGCGGATTATGGGCTCGGGGACGCCAGCCGGGCCTGTGACTTCACCCCATGTCGCCGGCCCCAGGACTGGCTTCTCAGAGGCGGGGAGTCCCCGCCCCGGCACCCTGAGCGCTTGTGGGGGGTGTGGGTCTTGTTGGGGTCCATTCGCCGGAGCTACGCCGGGGAGCTTACCGCTGCTTCACGCTCCAGGCTGACGGCTCCAGGTCAGCGGCCAGGGCTGGGATGTGGGCCGAGCTTTATTTCCTTGTTTTTTTTAAAAAAAACAAACACATTTTTATTAATTTCAGAGAGTAGGGGAAAGGAAGAAGGGGAAAATCATCAATGATAATAGAGAATTGTGGACCGGCTGCCTCCTGCACGCCCCCCACTGGGGATCGAGCCTGCCACCCAGGCCTGTGCCCTGACTGGGAATCGAACCTGACCTCCTGGTTCGTAGGCTGATGCTCAGCAGCTGAGCCCTGCCGGCCGGGCTGGGTGGAGTTTTAATTGCCCCGGGAAAGTCAGCGCCCACCCCTCTCCTTCAGAGCAGCCCCCGTGCTTTCTGCAGAAGGTGCTCAGCTGCCTGTGAGGGGACCTCGCCTCTCGTGGTTCGGCTACAGGCTGTGGCCCAGCTGGGACCGAGAGGGGTCTCCGCGAGCCCAGAGCACAGACCTGCTCGGTTGTGGGTCTGAGGCCTCCTGATCCGTTTCACTGCGTTCATTTCACCTGCGGGGTGAGCCTGCAATCTGTGAGATTGGACCTGGGCAACATCCTCGGCCGGGCTGGGGCCCGTGACCGGCCGCTCGGACCCGGTCTGTGTGCGTCGCTGGCCGTTTGGTTGAGAAGAGTCCAGCCATTGGCTCGGATGCGGGGAAAAGGGGACCCTCGAGCGCTGCTGGTGGGAATGCAGTTGGTCAGCCACTCCGGAAGACAGCATGGCATTTCCTCAGAAATTAAACATGGAACTGCCCTCTGGCCCGGCGATCCCACTTTTGGGAATGCATCCCAAGCGTCTGAAACACCATCAGAAAGAACGTGTACAGCCCTGTGCTCCTGGGAGCACCACTGAGAAGAGCGGAGAGCTGGACGCAGCCCATCGCAGACGAGTGGATAAAACGCTGTGGGCCTGTGCACCGTGGAACACTACGCAGCCGTAAAGAAGGACCTCTTCCCCCTGAGACAGCGGGGGCTGAGAGGATGATGCTGAGGGAAATGGGCCAGTCAGAGAAGGACCAGTATCCCAGGACCTCACTCACATGTGGGAATAAAACAAACTGATAACAAAATAGATCCAGAGACAGGGAATCAGGCGCAGGCTGTGGAACCTCAGAGGGGATGGGGAGGGGGGGAGGGGGAGATTAACCACAGAACTCGTATGCCTCCATGCAAACCCCATGGGGACAGACAGTAGGGCTGGGGGGATGGGGTGGTGGCTAGACGGGGTCAGTAATACTTTCAACAATAAAGATTAAAAAGTAATTAAAAATTTTTTAAATTGTTAAAATAGCTACATAAAGTTTTGTTACATACATTTATCATAGTTTTAAAAAATAACAACATTCCAGAACTCACTGAAGTCCACAACTCAAATGGCTGAGTTCTATGGTATGCTAACTTACGGTGCAGTAAAGCTGTTATTAAAAGTGAAAAAAAACAAACAGCCCTAGCCAGTGTGGCTCCGTGGGTTTACCGTCGGCCTGAAGGGTCCGGGGTTCGATTCCGGTCAGGGCAGGGCCGGGTTTCCGGCTCCATCCCCGGCGGGGGGCGTGCGGGAGGCGGCCGGTCCGCGGTGCTCGCTCATCGATGCTCCCCTCCCCTCCCCTCCCCTCCCCTCCCCCTCCCGCTTCCTCCGAAATCCAGGAAAATCTGTTAAAAAAAGCGGAGACCAGCCTTCAGCCCGGGCTCCTTCCTAAGGCGTGGTGGCAGCGGGATCTTGCTTTTGACCTCGACGTCAGCGTGCGCGGCGTGGCGTGCGTAGCGTGGCGTGCGTGGCGTGGGGAGCGCGGCGTGGCGTGCGTAGCGTGGCGTGCGTGGCGTGGGGACCGCGGCGTGGTGTGCGTAGCGTGCGTGGCGTGAGGAGCGCGGTGTGGTGTGCGTAGCGTGGCGTGCGTGGCGTGAGGAGCGCGGCGCGGCGCTGACCCTGCGTGAGAAGCGTCCTGGGCGGCAGAGCCTCACGCCGCCGCCGCCGCCGCCGCCTGTCCACGCGGGCGGCCCTGACGCGGAGCGCAGACGAGCCCGCGCCCCCTCCACCCCCTCCGGCCCCTCCGGCCCCGCCGGCCCCTCCGCCTCCTCCGGCCCCTCCGGCCCCGCCCTGACCCTCCTGCCCCGGGCCCTGCGGCGCGGTCCGTCCGCGGCCAGTGACGGAGGCCGCCCGGCCCGGACGAGGCCGCGCCGGGGCCCAGCGGAGGTCAGCCGCGCGCCTGCAGCAGCCGCAGCGGGGCCGGCCCGCCGGGGGCCGCGGAGCCTGGCCGGGAGCGGGCCCTCGGGGGGGGGGCAGCCGCTCGGACACGCCGGCCGTCCACGCGGGCAGCCCGGGTGCCGGCGGAGGGCCGTGGGCGGGGACGCCGAGTTCCCGCGCCGCCGCCTCCGACGCCCCGGGAGTGGACGCAGCGGGGGGCGGGGATGGGGGGGGGGCGGAGATGGGGGGGTGCCCCGCGGGCTCCCGGGCTCCGGTGCGGGTGCCGAGCCTGTCCCAGGAGCCGGTGCGGCTCCAGCTCCTGCCGCCGCGGGAAGCTCTGGAAGCTGCGGGGGCTTCCAGACCCCACGGGGCCGCGGGACTGGGAGGCGGTCGGACCGTCGGCTCCGGGCCCAGAGCCAGTGCCCGGGGGGCCGGAGGGGACGGCGGGGGCGGGAGGGCGGGCTCAGGGAGGGCCCGGGGTGCGGGGTCGCTGTGGGGGCCCCGATGGGTCCGGGGTGCCTCGGGGGGCCGAGGGAATGGGCCAGCGGGTGGAGCGTGGACACTGCAGGCGGCGCTTGAGGCCCCGGCTCAGGGGCCCCTCGAACCCGTGGCAGCAAGCCCGCCGCGCTCCTGGGCGTCTGAACACGTCCGGGTCCGTGTGCTCGCCATTTGCCAGGTCCGTGTCCCCTTTGTCACCATCCTGAGTGCTTACGTGAGGTCAGCTCAGGACTCAGGAGATCCTGTTTCTTTTTTAAAAAATTCTATACTTTATTGACTCTTTACAGAGGGGAAGGGAGAGGGAGAGTAAGAAACATCGATGAGATGCTCTTCCCACATCGTTTAGGGCAAGAAGTGCTGTTTCTTTTTTGAAATATATTTTTACTGATTTCAGAGAGAGAGGGAGAGAAACATCCACGATGAGAGAATCATGGACCGGCTGCCTCCCGCACGCCCCACATGGGATCGAGCCCACAACCTGACCGGGAACCGAACCCGGACCTCCTGGTTCCTAGGTCTTCGCTCAACCCCTGAGCCACGGGGCCGGGCAGCTTCAGGAGACCCCGGCCTTCCTCATGGCCCCCCACTGTTTAAACCCCGACGGCAGCTCGGTGCCTGTGCCGGGCCGAGGACTGACGCCTGTGCTCCGGCCTTCCAGGTCCGCAACCAGCACTGGAGCCTGATCATGGAGAGCGTGGTCCCGTCCGACAAGGGCAACTACACCTGCGTGGTGGAGAACGAGTGCGGCTCCATCAACCACACCTACCACCTGGACGTCGTGGGTGAGTCCCCCCGGCCGAGGGCCGCTGTCCGAGCACACGCTGTCTATCTGCCTGCCGCCGGGACGGCCTCCTGCCTGGGGCAGTGCCTGCCTCCTCCTGAGCCAGGCTGCCTGTGCCTCTCGGCCAAGCGTCCCCCCTGCTGACGTGCTGGGGGCTGGGATTGCTCTGAAAAATGTCAACGGCGAGGGGGCGGGGATGCTGCAGGAGAAATGGGTCTTTGTTCTATTTTGAAATATGTTTTTATTGATTTCAGAGAGAAAGCGCACGTGCGCGTGAGAGAGAGAGAGAAACACTCATGAGGAGAGAAGGATGGATCGGCTGCCTCCGGCACGCCCCCCACATGGGGAGGAAGCCCTGACCAGAACCGAATCGTGACCTCCTGGTTCACAGGGTGGTGCTGACCCTGAGCCACGCTGGCCGGCTCTCCTGGCCACCTGCCGGTCTCTAGGGTGGAGCCGGCGCGGGGAGGCAGGGCTGAGGGCCCACTTCAGCCTGCCCGCGTGGTGCGGCGCGGAGCCCGCGGGGCGAGCGGCTCCATCGTCATCGGCGCGAGGCAGGCGGCTGGGCTGCTCGGCCCTCAGGCTCTGGCGCCTCCGGCACCCACGTCTCACGCGAGCCCATTCGGTTCAGCGCCAAAGGCCCCGCCGCCTGCTCGGGGGAGAGGAAAGGCCGGGGTGGGCGTCGAGCTGGAGGTCCTCGGCGTGCTCCAGCCGCCCCGCGCCTCCTCTCCTCGGCCCTCGGAGTGGCAGGGACAGGATGAGACGTGGGCGGTGGCGCTCGGACAGGCTGGCGGGCCTCTCCACGCTCTGAAGGTGAACGGCGCCCGAGAGCGGAGGCGGGCTGGTGCCGGGTCCACGAGGGGCCCTCGGGGTCCCCGTGGCTCCTGTCGGGGAGATGGTGCTTCTCGGCCCGTGTGTTTCGGGGAGAAGGCGTTACAGACCGATGCCGCGGAATCCAGCCCCCCGGGGCCTGAGGTCACGGGGTGACTCAGAGCCTGGCTCTCCTCCGTCCCGGAGGCATGGCCGCCGGTCGGCCACACGAGGCTCTCTGCTCGGGGCGGCTTTTGTGGCCTCGGTCACGTCCGAGCCAAAGCTCAGGTCTTTCTTGTGCACAAGCCTCTCTGACGTCCAGAGTTCTGTGGCCAGCTAGCCAGGAGCCATCCCTGTCACTCAGGCCCCTCTGCAGGCGGAGAGTGAATCAGTCTCAGCATTTAGACTCCTAGCGCTGGGCTCCTGCTTTAGAAAAGGCTTCACGGGAGCTCTTGACTAGGGGTTGAGGGGCGTGGGAGAAGGGGTGCGGGGAGAGGGGGAGAGGAGGGGGGCCCGGGGGGACGGGGGCGAGCAGGGGGAGGGGGGCGGGGGAGGTACGAGAGCCCTTTCCCAGCCTGCAGCCTGTTTACTCTGCATGTAGTTGGTGGAACCTCATTCCAGCCGTGCAGCCAACTGTCCCGTGGCGGCGGCCGCGCCCTCCGCTGCCTTCCCTCCGCCTCCATCTGGAATTCACACGGGCCTCGGGGCCTCTGCTCCCATCCCCCACGGCCCTGGCCCCTCACCTGAACCGCAGAACCAGCCTCTTCCCGTGTAACAGCCGCAGCAGAGACACGGGGGAGGTGCTGGCGGCTCCCCTGCCTGCCACGCACTCACGTCTCGCCCGTCAGGAGGGCCCGCCGAGCAGGGCCTCGCCCCGCCCGTGCCTCCCGGAGGAGGGGCGAGAGGTGAACGAGCTGCGGCTTGTCCTCTCCGGAGGAACGCACTGAGCAATCTTTCTTTTATGTTTTGTTAATCCTCCTCCGAGGATATTTTTCCATTGATTTTTAGAGAGCGGAAGGGAGAGGGACAGAGAGAACACCCATGTGGCAGAGACACGTGGATTGGTTGCCTCCTGCGTGCACCCTGGCCAGGGCCGGGGAAACCTGCACCCGAGGTCCATGCCCTTGACCGAAATAGGACCCGGGATCCTTCAGTTCGAGGGCTGCTGCTCTAGCCACTGAACCACACCGGCCAGAGCCACTGACAATCTTCCTATGGGCTGCCCCACAGCGTGGCAGACGGAGGGTTTGTTCTCCGGTGCTGTGTGGGGTCCTGGGGGCACCTGAGCTGCTGGAGGGCCTCCGTGCCCCCGTCCTGTGCCCCCGGGCCCCGCTGTGGGGGCCACCTAACCTGCTCGTGTCTGCGGGACCCGCTGCTGCTGCTCCCGGCATTCACCCCGTTTTTTCAGAAGCTAGAGCCCCATTGCTGTCGTCCCCTGGGAGTGATCACTGGGGGAGGGTCTGATGGCGCCCGTGGGGGGGGGGAGAGAGAAGGGAGGAGGGGGAGGAGGGGGGAGGAGGGCCGGAGGAAGAGGGGGCGGTGGGGAGAGGGGGAAGGGGGGTGCCGGCCCCATGCAGATGCTGGCACCGGGACCTTGTCCAGGACGTTTGGGGCAGAGAGCGCGGTTGTGACGGAAATCAAAGCCTGATGTGGAGGCTGTTTGAAAACTCGGCTGTTTGAAAACATTCTCGGTGGCGACGTTCGCTGGTTTCGTTTTCTGCGAAGGAAGGCAGGCAGGCAGCTGTCGGGAGGCTCGGAGGGGCGGTTCCAGGACGGTCGCTCACATCTCGCCCGCAGTGAGAGGGCTGGGGTGTGGGGGTGTTTGTGGAAGGTGCGGGCAGCGGAAAGGCTGGTGCGGCGGCGAGCGCGGCGTTGGCACGCTGTCCTGTGCGAGAGCAGCACCGTGAACCGGGCGCGGGTGTTGTTTAAAGAAACAGCCGGGGAGCAGTCCTTCCCAGCGCGGCCCGCGGCCGCAGACCACAAGCCAAGCACGACCGCGGCCCTGGCTTGGGCCCTGCCCGCTGCCCGGTGAGTCAGCGCCCGCCACAGCCTGGCGCGGCCGGGGTGCCGGCCCATGAAAGCGCCCATTGTTCCCGGGCACCGGGGCCGGGGGCCGCGCACAATGTTTGCTTGTGAAAAGATTTATGAGGAACAAGCGTGTGTAAGAGAGACGAGGTGGCTGGGAGGCCGCTGACCGGCTGCGGGACGTGTAGGGTTTTAGAGCTCCTTTGTGTCTAAGCATCAGTGTTGGGGCCACGGTAAACACTGACCTTTGAGCACCAAACACGGCGCAGAGGCGGAGAACCGAGCCCCGAGTGGACGGGCCCACGTGGACGTCCCGGCGGAGGGAGGGCGCCGCCCCCGTGAGACCGGTGCTAGGAGGCTGGCTGGCGATCTGAGGCAGGTGTGCATGGACACAGCTCTGGGCCGGGGCTGGCCAGGGTCACCCAGACCTCCCCCCTGCCCACCGTGAGCGGGTCCCCGTGGCATCAGCCGCTGCCGGGCCTGCCCAGGAGGCTCGCCACCACCGCCGGCCACGATGCCGTTAGCCAAAGCGGGAGGGTGTCTGCTGGTGCTGGAGGGGCTCCCAGCTCTGCCACCAGCTGCCCCCAAATCTGGGAGCCGCCTCTCTGGGTCCTTGGTGCAGCCTGACGGGGATGATACGGGGCACACGAGTGGCTCCTTGGGTAGCCAGCGATCCTGCTTCTCACCGGGACACGTGGGCAGGTGTCCGACGTGCTGGCAGATCCTGGCGCTCGGTGTGCTAAGAGGAACCTCTCGCGCTTTCCTTTCCTTAAGGTTTTTACCTATTTGTTTTTACATGTTTTTATTGTTTTTTTAGAGAGTGGAAGGGAGAGGGGTAGAGAGAGAGAAACATCTGTGAGAGAGAAACATGATCAGCTGCCTCCCGCACACCCCACGCTGGGCATCGATTCCGCAACCGGGCTCGTGCCCAAATGGGGAATCGAACTGGTGACCTCTCGGTTTCTGGGTTGACGCTCAACCACTGAGCCACACTGCCTGGGTTCTTTGAAAAGTTTTTCAAGACTCAAAACAGGCTTCTGCAGGAAAACCAGTTTGCTCTTGTCCAGCAGCCTCCACGCAGTGACACTTTAACCAGACGCTCAGGGAGAGAGGCTCCGATAGCTCTTGTTCTAAGGTGCTGCTCCCAGCCCGGCCCGGATGCAGCGGGAGACAGCAGGCGGGCCCTCCGGTTTGAGTGGCGTAGAGACCGCGGTGCCCCTGCTGGGGGGGGGGGGGGGGAGGCCGGTCCCCGCAGGTGGTGACGGGACGGCAGCGCCTGTGAACAGCGGGGGTGGGAGGTGTGCTGCCTCGGACGGAGGTCCGGTGGGTTTGTCCTCCCAGTGTCTGCGGACAAGGCACCCATCGGGGTCTGTCACAGCTCCTTGGGGACCCTGGTGCTGAGATGCTCACGCACCTCTGAGTGGGAGAGGGGTCTCCCCGGGCCTGAGACAGGACGGTGTCCTCTGTGGACACCCTTTTCCCGAGAGATGTAGGGTGAGGGCAGTGGGAAGCGGTTGCTAGCCCACCCTGCGTGACGCCTCTTTTAAGAGTCTAGCCCGGCTGGCGTGGCTCAGTGGTGAGCGCTGACCTAGGAACCAGGAGGTCAGGGTTTGGTTCCTGGTCAGGGCACAGGCCCAGGTTACGGGCTTGATCCTCAGTGTGGGGCGTGCAGGAGGCAGCCGATCCATGATTCTCTCTCATGGATGTTTCTCTCTCCCCTTCTCCCTTCCTCTGTCTGAAATCAATAAAAAAAATGTTTTTACAAGAAAATAAATAAAAAGACAGTGTCAGCCCTGCCGGGATCTGGAGCTGATGCCCCTTCCTGGGGCCACGTCTGAGTAACCGGGAGTAACGCGTGCTGTGCATCAGCCCCCGGCACAAACACGCTGTCTGTGGGGGAGGTGATGGGGGAAAGGTGCCCGCACCGAGGAAGCGCCAGGGGAGAGATGCTGGTGCCTCCCGCCGCCTGCACCTCGGGCTTTCGCTCTCGGTTTGTTTTCTTTAAAAACAAGCGCGGAAGGCCTTCCCAGAGCGGCTTGGACACGGGTTGGGCCCGTGTGTGTGGGGGCCGTTTCGGCGTCGGGGTGACAGGAGCCTGGGTCCCTGCCTGTGAGGTGAAGCTCAGTCAGGGTGAGCGTCCACGTGGATCCAGGACGGTCCCCGTCTCACGTCCTGGGAAGGACTTTCCCTCGCTCCCCGGGTGGCCACCACAACCCCAAGCGCTCCGCCCACGCGGCCTCCTCTCCTCTCTAACGAGTCTTCTCCGCACGAGGCCGGCCGAGTCCCTTTGTTCAGGGCCCGGCAGCCGCGTTACTTCCAGAGGCCCCGCCAGCAGACTGAGACCTTCTTGGCTCCAGTTCACAGGCAGCCTTCTGGGCAGCACAACTCACTCACCCGCCTCTCCCCTCCCGTCCCGTCCCCCTCTCCCCCCTCCCCACAGAGCGATCCCCGCACCGGCCCATCCTCCAGGCCGGGCTGCCCGCCAACGCCTCCACGGTGGTCGGGGGCGACGTGGAGTTTGTCTGCAAAGTGTACAGCGATGCCCAGCCCCACATCCAGTGGATCAAACACGTGGAGAAGAACGGCAGCAAGTACGGGCCCGACGGGCTGCCCTACCTCAAGGTGCTGAAGGTGAGGCCTGCCTGAGCCCGGAGGCACCGGGGGTGTGTGTGGGGGGGCTGGCAGGGCCGGCCACGGGGCTCTGACTTCCTCCTGGATCGGGGAGACGAGTCTCCTGCGGGGCCGGTACAGAGTGTGCTGGGGAATTAGTCAAAACCCAAAGGGATTTGGGGAGGGGGGGGGGGGACTGCCAAAGCCCGAGTCAGAGGGGTTCAATCGTTTATCGGCCTGAGGTCTTCGGGGAGACGGTTCGTTCCGCTGCCCGTCTGTGAGGGTGGGGATCCTGGGGTCACCCCCCTGCAGGGCAGCTGCAGCGAGTAAGTGTGTGTGTGTGTGGGGGGGGGGGTGCCAGAAAGAGCTTTTTACCCCCTGGGGTGGGGCCGAGGTTGCTGTAAGGCGGATGTGTTTATCGGACATCAGGGTCACCTTTTGGGGGCCCTTTACGTTCTCCTTTTAAAAGAGACCTCTTTACCATGGAAATGCATTCACATGCGGTTTCAACAGTAAACTTTACATTTTATTTTTAAAAAATATATATTTTTATTGATTTCAGAGAGGAAGGGAGCGGGAGAGAGAAACATCCAAGAGGAGAGAGAATCATGGATCGGCTGCCTCCTGCATGTCCCACACTGGGGATCAAGCCCCCGGCCATGTGCCCTGGACTAGGATCGAACCCAGGACCCTTCAGGCCACAGGCTGACGTGCCATCCACTGAGCCACACCAGCTGGCAGACAGGGATCCATAGAAGCTGGTTCTGCGCCCTTGAAACGTGGGCCAGGACCCTCCCTCCCCGTGCCGCTTGCCCGCTCCCTGCAGTCCCCGCTGGGATGGCAGCAGCTCTTGGGCTGGGTGGCGCCCTAAGCCTTGCCCAACATTCTCCCCCACACGGAGCTGCTCGCAGACAAGGCTCTTAAAGGAGCCGCTGCCCCCTAAAGCCACCGGGGTTCCCCTGAGAGCCGTGCCCTCGGGGTGCTCTCTCCAGCTGAGACACGAAGGGTGGGAGAGCTGGGAGAAAGTGACTCACCCGGGAGCCACCCTCGCCAGCAGGTCCCTCTGGCATCGTCCGCCGTGGGCGTATGCTGTGCCCCCGCGGCCCGGGCCCTGGGCAGCGTGTGCCCGCCGGAGGCCAGGCCCTGCGTGTGGTGGCGGGACCGCTCGGCGCCGAGTCCATGTTGTTCTCTGTCTGTTCCAGCACTCGGGGATAAATAGTTCCAATGCGGAAGTGCTGGCTCTGTTGAACGTGACGCCGGCGGACGCGGGGGAGTATATATGTAAGGTCTCCAATTACATAGGGCAGGCCAACCAGTCCGCCTGGCTCACGGTCCTGCCCAAGCAGCAAGGTAACGGCGCTTCTGGTTTCTCGTCCTCTTTTTGTCGTCGTTTTTTTAAGAAGGCTGGATGTAGACGCTGAAAAGACGTGGTGCTTTGGGAGACGGCAGGCAGCTTATAGGATCCTCGGTGGCCTCGGGATGTCCGTAACCATCTTTCTTGGGTGATGCGTCTGGTGGGTGCCAGCAGCCATGGAACAGCGCCCACGGTGCTCTCAGTGCCCGCTCTGGTTCCTTCCGAAAGTCGCCTGCACCCCAGGTTTTAAAGCGTTGGTTCCTTCTGGGGCATCTTGTCTGGGCTGCACAGACCCCATCCTCTCGGCACATGGACGCCGTTGGAGATGCACACCTGCGTGCCCATGGATTGCGTGGCAGCACGGTTCCACAGAAGTCATACCTCCTCCGGCCCCGGCTTTTAGGGAAATACAGGCACAATGTCGTCTGTCCATGGGCATCGTTTCCTTGGTTGTATAACTGATATTGGGAGATGCTGCCCTTGACCTTGGGGTCCTTGACCTTGATGTCCTGGACCTTACTGTCTTGAATTGATATCCTGGACCTTGATGTCCTTGACCTTACTGTCCTGACCTTGGTGCCCTGGACATTGCTGTCCGCGATTGGGGCAGCCCATGGGGTGACTGTCCTTCGGGAGCTGCTGAAGGCAGCAGGTGGCCTCCCCAGCCTGCCCCGACTCAGACTCACACGCTTAGTGAAAAAGGGAGAAAAAAGCCAGTTCCTTCGCTGCCGAGATCAAGCTGTTTATTCCACTTTGTCTCCATGCTGTGGAGGTTCACGTGACCGAGCCTGGCAGCCAGGAGACTTCCTGGCTGGTCCTCAGGGGCCGGAAGGACGTGCAAGGTGCCTGCTTGGAGGTGCCTGTGGGGTTCTGCTCTGCACCCCAGTCATCGAGACAGACCCCCCTTTCCCGAGGTGGGTGTCTGCAGCCCACAGGATGGAAGCCCCGAGGGGAGCAGGGCGCACAGATGTGGAACCCCTCCCCTCATCCAGAGCACCGCTAAGCCAAGAGCGGGGCTCCGTGGCTGCTGTTTCCATGGGTCTGTGGGCGCCTCCGGTGGTGGCGCTGGTGTGGTGGCGGGCCTACGCGGTGAGCCGCTCCTGTCGCTGTCTCTGGTTGTGGGCTTCGTGGACGGGCCGCGGCCGGATCCTGCGTGGCCGGCCCCCGCCGGGCCCCGGCGCCGCCTCCGGGCCCGGGCCCCTCCACCTGGCTCCTGTGTGTCTACCTGTTCTCTCGCTCCCTGTCTTCTAGGCTGCCGGTGTTAACACCACGGACAAGGAGATTGAGGTGCTCTATATTCGGAATGTAACTTTTGAGGATGCTGGGGAGTATACGTGCTTGGCGGGTAACTCTATCGGGATCTCCTTTCACTCTGCATGGTTGACAGTCCTGCCAGGTACATACCGCGTGCTCCCGCCTCGGCTGGGTGTCCCGGGCTCGTCCCCCTCTTCCTGGTTGGGTGCTATGGAGTCGCACGCTTCTGTCCTCTTTGCAGAAAGACGTGACCACGGTCACGGTCCCTCCCCGGGGGAAGTCTCGGACGGCGAGGTCCCCAGGCACGTGCACGGTCTCGTGACGTGTCTCCCGAGCCCCCGGGGACCTCACGCTCACGGGGTCGGTGCAGAAACCCGCCCGCCCGTCCCTGTGTTTCCCAAGATGGGATTATTTGTAACAACAAAGTGATTTTCCCCCTCATTCTAAACTCCCTGTGCTCTGTACATTGACTCCATGTCCCGTTTTTTAACGAGAGTTAAACAGACGATGGGTGTCGCGGCGCCCGGGCGAGGCGCCTGCGTGTGGGTGCACAGAAGCGGTGTGGTGCCCGCCCTGGGCTCGGTGGCTCCCTGCACGTGGTCCTGGGAGGGGCTGTCCCTCCGTCTGCCTTCCCTATGAGCATGCGCTTGCCTCTCGCTCGATGTTATTTCCGCCCCGAGCGCGGGGAAATCAACATCCGCTGCCTCCATGCTGCTGTCTGACTAACAAAGTGTCTGTCGGGTCCTGCTCCTCTCGTTTCTGTGGTGACTGCTTTGTTGCTTACGTTCCGTGACATTGCCAACGCCTCCCTGTTTGCATACGGTGCCCCCTGCATGCGCATCTCCTCTCCAGCAGAAGGACGTGGGTCGCTCCACGCTGCACTGAGCGGCTGAGCGTTCCGACTGTCTTGTGAGCATTTTTCTGATGAAAACGTGTGAGCTTCCAGTAATGCCATTGCACCCGTGTCCCCGGCACGGGAGCCTGCTCTGAATATTCGCTACGAGCAGTGAGCTTGCTTTTTCTCGCCGCCCTGCGCGCCTCGGGCGCCTTAACCAGCCTGCCCGAGGCTGCCGCACACTAACCGAGAACGTGGCCCCGGACGGCTCTGTGCAAACCACTGCTCGTAGGTCAGCCATCGAGGCCGAGGAGGGAGCACCCGCTGTTGGGATTGATGTAAGAACATGCTCATTTTACATGGACGCACACGCAGTGCCACTTCCATTTTCCTTTAAAAGCTGGAGTAATGGGTCACTATAACCAGATACACAAAAATGGTGATGTTATTACTACTGTTACTATTATCTTTACATGTTAATCCTCACCCGAGGATATTTCCCCATTGAATTTTAGCGAGAGTGGAAGAGAGGGAGAAAGACAGAGAGAAACATCGATGTCACATCGATGGGTTGCCGCCTGCATGCACCCCAACCAGGGCCCAGGCTGGGGAGGAGCCTGCAACCCAGGTCCATGCCCTTGACCAGAATCGAACCAGGGACCCTTTGGTCCACAGGCCAGCGCTCTGTCACTGAGCCAGCTGTCTCCGCCAGAAAATTACGTTGGCGATTGATTGAGGGCTGTTACAGACACCATTGGTGGCCGGCCCAGATGGCTTCTCCGTCAGAAGCAAGTCCGCCTGCGTGCCAAGTGCATTTGCTCCTCTGGTAGAACCATGTGCGGGGCTGCGCTGAGGAACTGGACCCCTTTTGGGCCGGCCAGCCTGCCCGGTGCCTCCCTCCTCTACCTCACGTGGACCTGGGCGTATCTGAGCCCCGTCCCTTCCTCGGGGAGAGCTCGCCCGACTCACAGGGGCACGGTCCCTTCAGACACAGCGGGCTCGTCCGTCTGAGGACTTGTCTGCCGAGGGGGGAGGGCCACGGAGCACAGCCCTGCTGTGGGTGCGGGTCCCCGGCCTCGGCTGCCTCGGCGTGCCAGGTCTCAGTCTAGGCTGCCTTTCTTCTGTGCTGCGGTGGCAGCCGGCCCTCGGCCGCTGGGCTCGGCGGCCACCGAGGCCGTGAGGAGTGCGCCGGGCCCTGGTGGCAGAGCGAGGGCATGGCAGGTGCAGGTGCTCCATCGGGAGGCCGCCCCGCCCATGCCCGCCGCCTCCAGCTGTGCCCGGACGCACCGCCCAGCTCCTCACGGCAGCCTGCTTGTCTCCCTCCCGCCACCGCCCAGCGCCCGTGCGGGAGAAGGAGCTGCCCTCGGCCCCCGACTACCTGGAGATCGCCATCTACTGCATCGGCGTGTTCCTCATCGCCTGCATGGTGGTGACGGTCGTCGTGTGCCGCGTGAAGGCCTCGGCCAAGAAGCCGGACTTCAGCAGCCCGCCCGCCGTGCACAAGCTCTCCAAGCGCATCCCCCTGCGCAGACAGGTAACAGAAAGTAGATGGAGAGTTTGCAGACCTACGCCGGCCCCCGGCTCCTCGGTCCCCTGCCCCGGGAGCTCCCTGAGCCAGTGGGTCTGCCCGAGCCGCCAGTCAGCGCCTCCGGCAGCGCGGGAGGCAGGCCCTGAGCGTCCGATGGCGTCTGCGAGTTTGATGACGTTCGGCGGGGGTCTCTGAGGCCCAGGCCCCTCTGTCCCCCCTCTCCCTGTGATCCCATGCTCCTGTTTTTTGTGGGGTGGGCGGCGGCGGCGGGAGGCGGGGGACAGGCTTAAGCCACTGGCTGGAAAGGGAGGGACTCTTGTTCCCTTCACCTTATTTCTTAGTCCTTTACCCGAAGATATTTTTCCATTGACTTATAGAGACAGTGGGAGAGAGAGGGAAAGACAGAAACATCGATGTGAGAGAGACACGTCGACGGCTGCCTCCTGCACGCAGCCCGACCAGGGCCCAGGCCAGGGAGGAGCAACCTGCACCTGAAGTGCGTGCCCCGGACCGGGATCGAACCCGGGACTCTTGGGTCCGCAGGCCGACGCTCTATCCGCTGAGCCAAACCGGCCGGGACTGGACTTAGTCTTCTACATTGAGGTCAGAAACCTGGGTCCCTGAGGTGCTGTTGAGCTACTGCTGCTGTAAACCGGCCGTGATGTCTTTCCAGACGGAGTTTTGGCTCCGCTGCTCTGATGCTTAAAATAGAACCGCGAGCGTGTGTGTGTGTGTGTGGGGGGGGGGGGGGGGCTGGATTTGGTCAGGGCTGTGGCTGTGGATTTGGGGCTCTAGTGATTTCCATGCTGTACAGGCACCTTGTGGGGGGTCTCGGGGGCCCGTGTGTTGGCTCGAGCCCCGTGGGCTTAGTGCTGCTCTGGGGAGAGGCGGGAGGTGCGGCTGGGCGGGCTCTGCCTTCGGCTCCACCCTGCAGAGCCGGGGGGACCGGGAGCCCTCATCTCTGACCCCGTGTCCGAGAGGCGGCCGGGGGACGGTGTGTGTCACAGTGTTCTCGAGTCATTTGGGACTTGGTTCCCGTAAAGGCGATTCTTTCTGAAATGAGGGACACGCCAGCGCCCTGGCTCGGGGTCAGGGGAGCTCGGCAGAGGTCCCAGGCTCGTCCATCGCAGGCGAGGCCTCCGGTTCCGAAGTGGCCAGCCCAGCCTGGGCCTCCCCGGACCGAAGGTGCCGTGACATGTTCTGGCTGAGGATTGGGGACCAGATGGCCTCAGGAGTCTGGCAGGGGCCTGGCTGTTCTCCTCCCAGCGCCGCACCCCGGGCTCCGGGCCGAATGGGCCTTGTCCACGGCTCTGAAGCCACGTAGCCAGCAGGCCGTTCTCCGGCCACGGCCACGGCCACGGCCACAGGAGCACTGCTGCTGGGAGAGCTCAGCCCCCAGGGCTCTGGGCAGTGCCCTCGGGCCCTCCCGCACCCCTCCCAGTCCCGCTGGGCTGTTCCTACACCATTCTCACCAGAGGCTGGGCTCAGGCGGCCCACTGAGGTGCGCCCCCCTCGCTGCTGTTTTTCTTTGCTTTTTTTAAAAAAAATTAATATGTTGCCGAAACCGGTGTGGCTCAGTGGTAGAGCATTGGTCTGCAGACTGAGGGGTCCCAGGTTCGATTCCGGTCAAGGGCATGTACCTTGGTTGCGGGCACATCCCTGGTGGGGGGTGTGTAAGAGGCAGCTAGTCAATGTTTCTCTCCCATCGACGTTTCTAGCTCTCCATCTCTCTCCCTTCCTCTCTGTGAAATATCAATAAAATATATTTAAAAAAATTAATATGTTTATTGATGTCAGAGAGGAAGGGAGAGGGAGAGATAGAAACATCTGTGATGAGAGAGAATCATGGACCGGCTGCCTCCTGCACGCCCCCCACTGGGCATCGAGCCCACAACCCAGGCCTGTGCCCTGACTGGGAATCGGACTGTGACCTCCGGGCCCGCCTCCTTTTCTAACGGTGCCCCCCCCATCCCCCCCCCCCCCCCCCGGACTCCTGTAGTTTGGTGTAGCTCCACCATTGCCCGTGATTATCTCATCACCCTTTCCCTGCAGCTGTGGCAATGCTCTTCTGTTTACTTCCCATGAAGAGGCAGATGCCCTTCAACCTCCCCCCGGACCCTGGTGGTCACGTTTTCATTCCTCGCAGGCTGGCTGCTGGCTTTCCTTCCTTCTGTCTCCGCCTTC
Source organism: Vespertilio murinus (assembly GCA_963924515.1). Classification (NCBI taxonomy): domain Eukaryota; kingdom Metazoa; phylum Chordata; class Mammalia; order Chiroptera; family Vespertilionidae; genus Vespertilio; species Vespertilio murinus. The sequence continues at coordinate 377,251 of OZ004714.1, read as the reverse complement.
TCCGCCTGTTCCGGGGCTAAGGGCCCCTCCCCCCTCTCGCCCTCCCTCCTTCCTCTTTGCTCCTGGTCTTCCTAGTGCTTCCTCTCCCGCCTGATAGGACTTAGGACGTGACCACTGGCTCCGAGGTGACGGGCCGGGGGGAGGGGGGGTTCTTTTGAAATACGGTTGCCCGTGCGTGCGTCGTAGGCCGGGGAGTTGGGGCGAGAAAGCAGAGGAAGGCGGGCACAGGCCAGTCCGGAGAGAGAAATGTCGGGGGACTCATTTGTTTGGGGGGGTGTTGCCCGCTCAGCCCCTCGAAGCCGTCTGAGTGGGCTGCACGGTTCTCGGTGGGGAGCACCTGGCCCGTGAGCACAGCCCAGGGTGGGCAGGGGGTGTCAGTCAGGCGTCTGGGACAGAGGTGGTTGGCCTGGAGCCGGAATGAAAGCCCCAGGAGGCCGGCAGATGTGTCGGTGACAGAGAAAATTCCACAGGGATGCCAGGCGTGCCTTCACCGGGCGATAGGTGAGCCTGAAACCGGATGCCGGGGGCCTGGGGACAGCCTGTTGCTTCAGGTGGCCTTTGCCCCTCCTCCCCTCCTCCTCTCCCTCCTCCTCTCCCTCCTCCTCTTCCCTCTCCCCCTTCTCCTCCTCTTTCCCCCTCCTCCTTTCCTCTTCCTCCTCCTTCTCCTCCTTCTCCTCCCCACAGGTGGAGCCTGGATTTACCTGCTTGGCCCCTCCCTCCGCCCTCCCCCTCCCGTGCTGACAGCCGTCCCCCAGCTCATCCATGGCTGTTGTTAGAACAAGAGCCGTCTTTTCCTTGATCCTGTTGCGTTTCATGCTTGACATTCACCAGCCTGTTCTGGACGCACTGACACAGGTCAGGCCTGTCAGCCTTTCCCCCCCAAAAGCCTTTTCCTCCCATGCCAGGAGGAAATGCCGCGAGCGAGCCGTTGTTTCCCAGGAGGCCTTGAGACTCCCTTCGGGCCGCAGGCCGACACGCGGTCTGTCCACAGAGCCACGCCGGCTGGGCTCCTGGGCTTCCCGCCTGCCACGGGGAGATCATCCTGGGTCAGCCCCGGGTCGCGTGCAGGGTCGGGGCCTCTCTCCCGCCGGGCCCCGGGGATCTAGACGACGTCGTTCTGGGCTGGCTGTGCCGGCCGGCCCACAGGGTCCACCAGCACAGGCTGCTGCTCTGGCTTTCCAGTGGAGATTCTCCGCCAGTCAGGGCTTGGGAGGCCGGTGGGTGTGGCTGGGGTGTTGTGTCCTCCGAATAAACAGCCCCCCGGACCCCCCCCCCCCCCCCCACACACACACCCCTGCCCTGTGCCCTGAGAGGTGCCCACCGGCTGCTCCTTCTCGTCCGGTAGAAGGAGGAGATAGCACAGTTTGTTGGTGGCCCTTCAAAGAGAAAAGAGAAGAAAAAAAAACCGCTTCCTTGCTTAATCCGCCATGTGGACCGTGGAAATACCCAGAAAGCGAATTTCGTGAGAAGCTTGATTTACGGCTCACGGTGAAGGGACTCTGGAAGGGGGCCCAGGAAGCGCAGCTCTCCATGACCGTGTGCGTCTGCAGGGTCCGTGGAGGGAAGGCATGTGTTAACGTGGTAGCCTTGTTGTTAATAAATAACCTTATTGCCACCATCCGTGGCACTTTTTAAAAAATATATATTTTATTGATATTTTACAGAGAGGAAGAGAGAGATAGAAAGTTAGAAACATCTATGAGAGAATCACCGATCAGCTGCCTCCTGCACACCCCCCACCGGGATGTGGCAGCAACCAAGATACATGCCCCTGACCGGAATTGAACCCGGGACCCTTGAGTCCGCAGGCTGACGCTCTATCCACTGAGCCAAACCGGTTTTGACCCGTGGCGCGTTTTTAAATTAGGTAAACAGGAAGCCCCGGTGTTGACGAGGAGTGTCTGACAGGAAGAGGTGCTTTGGGACCAAGAAGGAAGAAAGGGATGGTGGGATGGAGCCAGGTCCGTCTCAGGGTGGGGCTTTCTCGGGAGATGTAGGCCTGGCCACGGCATGTCGACTGTCTGAATAGAAAGTTCTGGAGGAGACGCGTTCTACCCCTCCCTCAACTCCTACCTCTTCTTCAAAACGGCTAAGCTTTTTAAAAAGTCTTTAAGCGTCTTCCGAGGATGTTTTTTCCATTGGTTTTTAGAGAGTGGAAGAAGGGAGGGGGGAGAGAGAAACATCGATGTGAGAGAGACACATGGATTGGTTGCCCCTGCACACACTCGTCCGACCAAAATCAGGATCGAACCTGCAGCCAAGTGTGCCCTTGATGGAAATTGAACCCGGGACTCTGCGGTCCTCAGTCTGGCTCTCTGTCCAAGGAGCCATGTAGGCCAGGACCTCCTGCAACTTCCCTAAAGCTCCTGGGAAGGCCAGCCCCCTGGGGGAGGGGCCAGCCCCCTATGGGAGGGGGTCAGGCTCCTGTGGGAGGGGCCAGTCTCCTGTGGGTGGGCCAGCCCCCTGTGGGAGGGGCCGGCCTCCTGTGGGAGGGGCCAGCCTCCTGTGGGAGGGGGTCAGGCCCCTATGGGAGGGGCCAGCCCCTGGGGGAGGGGGTCAGGCCCCTCTTTGCCACTTGGTCATCAGTTTGCTCACCTCCCCCTGCCAAGGTGGGCAGGGGAGCTGCTCTGCTGGGTCATGTTGAACCCTACATGCTCACTGTCTTGGCCAAAGTGGGCTGTGTCTGACGTTCGGTGGATCAGACCAGGCAGCCCTGATTGGACCAGAGTGTGTGTGATCCCCAAGTGGCCTTCTGGGGGCCCGTGCCCTGACCTTCCCTGGAGACCAGCACGGGGAGCGCTGAGCTAATAAACGAGCTGTCAGCCCAGGCTGACCCGGGTGAGGGTCAGGGAGACGCCTCCGTGCAGCCCTGCGCTCCCGGGAAGGCACGGCCGTTCCCAGGTGGTTATGGGTAAAGGTGTGTGTCTCTCTGGACTCTCCATCCCGCGTGTCCAAGGCTCTAGTTTCTGAAGCAGAAGTTGACCAGAGGCCCTCGATGTGATGTTCGCCAGTCGGCCTGGCGTTCCCAGGACTGGGGAGCAGCGGCCGCCCCTGGGCCTGGGCCCAAGGTGACCTTGAGTATAGGCGCTTGGAGCTGCTGGGACGCTTTCGGGTTCAGATCCTCCCGCGAGCTAGTTCCTGGAGATGTTCCCTTGACATTTCTTCCTTTTTTTTTTCAATCCTCACCCGAGGATATTTCCCCATTGATTTTTAGAGAGAGCAGAGAAAAGGGAAAGACAGAGAGAAACATGGATGTGAGAGAAACACTTTGATTAATTGCCTCCCGCAGGCCCCTGACCAGTGCCCGGGCCAGGGAGGAGCCTGCAACTGAGGTACATCCCCTGACCAGAATCAAACCCAGGACCCTTCTGTCTGCAGGCCAGTGCTCTATCCACTGACCCACACTGGGTCAAAGACACAAAAAACAGCAAAGAGCTGATTGTTCAAAAGCTTTTGTGGCGTCTCCGAAGCACCATGCTGACCCTGATCTGGGCTGGGATCCTGGGGGCCCCGGGGCAGGCGGAACCCCAGCAGTGGTGTCTGTGGTGTCTGTGGGGCTGCCTCTCGTCCTCGGTGGCTGTCCTGGGGTTAGGGCAGAAGCAGAACGTGTTTTGAGCAGGCGTGTGTATCAATGTGTGGAACCCTGCCCTTCGGGACACGGGGTTTGGATGAGGTTCAGTCCCGTGTAGGCGGGAGGGCAGGGGCGCTGAGTCGGTGGTTTGGGTCTCGGATGAGGGACTGTGTCCAGCCCCCTCATGCCTTCCCTCCGAGAGCTGACCGTGTGGCCGGGCTCTGGCCGAGGGGGCCAGGGTTACACCTGTGTCTCCGGGTTGTGTATCCAGGTGTCGGCCGAGTCCAGCTCCTCCATGAACTCCAACACGCCCCTGGTGCGGATCACCACCCGCCTGTCGTCCGCGGCGGACACCCCCATGCTGGCGGGCGTCTCAGAGTACGAGCTCCCCGAGGACCCCAAGTGGGAGTTCCCCAGAGACAAGTGAGTACCCTGGGGGCACGCCAGTGGGATGGAGTCTCGGGAGGACGTGGGATGTGGGGGGACCTGTGCTCTGTGTGACCCTTGTGCAGGGTCTGGCTGTGGTGACGGCAGCAGCAGTGAGTGAGCTTGTGTTTCTAAGGAACCACTAAGCCACGGCTGGTCCCCAGACAAGATGCTCCTCGTGAGCTTTTATTATTGTTGTTGTTGTTGTTGTTGTTAACTTGCTGCACAATTCAGTCCCAGTCAAATGCAAGAGGCGGGAGTTTCCCATTTAGGAAAAAGGTCTCTGTTCTGCCCTGGTTACCAGACCCTGCTGCTCTGTGGTCCATTCTTTGGAGAAATTGGGTATAGAATATGTTATCATAAGAATCGTTACCCAGCCCTGGCCACTGTGGCTCAATAGACAGAGCATTGGCTGCCAGACTGAAGGGTCCTGGGTTTGATTCCAGCCTGGGTCCTGGTTGGGGAGCATGCAGGGCATCGATATCTCTTTTTTCTTTTTTTAAATTTTATTTTATTGATTTTTCACAGAGAGGAATGGAGAGGGATAGAGAGTTAGAAACATCGATGAGAGAGAAACATCGACCAGCTGCCTCCTGCACACTCCCCACTAGAGATGGGCCCGCAACCAAGGTACATGCCCTTGACCAGAATTGAACTCGGGACCTTTCAGTCCGCAGGCTGATGCTCTATCCACTGAGCCAAACTGGTTCCAGTATGGGCATCGATATTTCTCTCTGTCTTTCACTCCCTCTTCTACTCTCTGTGTTGATGGGTGAGGATGAAAAAGAAGTTTGATCCAGTGTTACTGTTCCTGGTGGTTATTAATGCCTCGTCGGGCAAAAAACTTCCGCTGTGGCATCCGTTTCCCATGATTCCCAATGTTCTCCTGGTTGGACGACAGAGATGCCCCAGGCATGCTCCGGCAGAGGGCGGCCACCCGGCTCTGCTGGCAGTGCTGCTGGGAGCAGGTCACTTATGTTCTGGATCAAACTTCTAATACATATAATAATATATATATCAGAGGCTTGGTGCATGAATTCGTGCATGGGTGGGATCTGACCAGCCTGGCCAGGGGGAGGGGACATGGGCGGTTGGCTGGCCTGCCTGCTGGTCAAACTCCTGGTGGAGGGGACAATTTTCATGTTAGCCTTTTATTATATAGGATATACACTGAGTGGCCAGATTATTATGCATTCAGAGATCATAGTAATCTGACCACTCAGTGTATATATACATGTACATATGTATGTATATGTAATATAGTAATATGTATATACACTGTTGATTTCAGAGAGGAAGGGGAAGAGGGAGAGGTAGAAACATCAATGATGAGAGAGAATCATTGATCGGCTGCCTCCTGCACGCCCACACTGGGGATCGAGCTCACAATCCGGGCATGTGCCCTAACCAGGAATCAAACCGTGACCTCCTGGTTCCTATGTCAATGCTCAAGCACCGAGCCACGCCGCCCAGGCCCATTAGTATTAATGGAAGTGATGTCCAGCATCTCGGACAGATGATTTGCCTTGAGCTATGTGCACTTAAAAAGGCATCCTATAGTGATAGGACCACCCACCCATCCATCCATTCATCCATTCATCCATCCATCCATCCATCCATCCATCCATCCACTCACCCATCCATCTACCCACCCATCCACCCATCCATCCACCCACCCACCTACCCATCCACCCATCCATCCACCCACCTACCCATCCACCCATCCATCCACCCACCTACCCATCCACCCATCCATCCACCCACCCACCCACCTACCCATCCACCCACCCATCCACCCACCCACCCACCCACCCACCCATCCACCCACCCACCCACCCACCCACCCATCCACCCATCCATCCACCCACCCACCCATCCACCCACCCACTCATCCATCCATTCATCCATTCATTCATTCATCCACCCACCCACCCACCCATCCATCCATTCATCCATTCATTCATTCATCCACCCACCCATCCACCCACCCACCCACTCACCCACCCATCCATTTGTTTGCTCGAGTTGCACGTGCAGGTGAGGCACCAGAGGATGTGTCTCCTATAGAATGTTGGGGGGGACAGGTTCCCCTCGAGCCCCGCTCCTTGGTTTTGGGATGCCCATAGGTGTGGGTGGTCCGTGCATACCTTTCTGTACCTTAAAGGGCAGCTGAGGAGCGGGGACCAGGCTGTAAGGAACCGCAGCTCGGGCTCAGCCCGCGGCTTTGCCGCCTGCGACGCTGTCGTCGACGGTGCGAGCCTGTCCCCGGGGGGCGAGCTCCCGCCGGTGCCCATGTGGAAAGTCTGAGCGTAAACCTTTCAAAACAGGACTCAGCCAGCGTGGGCGGAGCGTGTTCGTGAATGCAGGCATTGAGAGCCGCTGCTGGGCCGGGGGCCGGCTGCACAAAGGAAGGATTGTCACGCCCGGGGTGGCCGGGCGCGGGGACATAAATTAGCCCTTTTTCCAATGCAAATGTTTATTTTCTGCCAAGACGTTAAATTTAATTCCAGCTCAGCGTAGGAGCGGAGTGACCTCAGCCCAGCATGCGCGGCCCAGGGCCAGGCTGTGCCCGCCGTGAGCACCGCTCTCCACACGCAGTCTGCACTCGGCCTGCGTGAGAAGCCACGCTCACACGGTGTTTCCGAGGCGGCTGGGTCCTGGGCTGCTCCATGCCCAGGGACAGAGACGGCGTTCGTGGGCTGTGTGCAGCACTTCCAGGCTAGAAATTGTCTCTGCATTTTCTTCACCATAATTTTGAGTAGCTACACAGATTTCCAGGCTGTTATGTACAAAAAAAAAAAAAAAATCCTCCCTCCCCCCAATCTTTAGATTTTTTTTTCCTTTTAGTGAAAAATTAGATTCCTTGAAATGCATTTAAGATCCAGGCCATGTATCTTGGTCCCAGCATGTGCTGGTGAACTCCACTGGAGTAATGGCAACTTTAGACACACCACTTCACCGAGACAAGAAGGGAGCGTCCTCAGGGGTATCCTGAATGACGACGCTCAGTCACGAGCCCCTTCGCTGGCTCTCAGGGCCGCCGGCCACCCCGCGGCCAGGGTCCCTTCCGCCGGGAAAACAGACCTGGAGCCCAAATGTGAGACGTAATAGCCGCCCCCGCCACGCCATCCTGGAGGCGTCCCTCAGCAAACATGCTAGTTCCATGTGATCAGCGCCCGCACTAGGCGGCGGGAGCCTGTTCTGTCGGGTCCTGGTGTTCCCTGCGCCGCACCCGCTGCCAGGTGCTGGTGCTGGTGCTGATCCCCGTCCCCTCGTCCCCTCGTCCCCTCGCAGGCTGACGCTGGGCAAGCCGCTGGGGGAAGGCTGCTTTGGGCAAGTGGTCATGGCCGAGGCCGTGGGCGTGGACAAGGACAAGCCCAAGGAGGCTGTCACCGTGGCCGTGAAGATGCTGAAGGGTGAGTGCGGGCGGGGCGGGGGGGGGATGGGGGAAAGGGGGCGGGGCAGGGGGAATGGGGGAAAGGGGGCGGGGCAGGGGGGAATGGGGGAAAGGGGGCGGGGGCAGAAGAGGCTGTGGGGGGAAGGGCGGGGCAGAAGAGGGGTGAGGGGGCGGGGCGGGAGGGGGTGGGGAAGAGGCGGGGCGGGAGGGGTGGGGAAGGGGGGGCAGGAAGGGGGGATGGGGGAAAGAAGCGGGGACAAAGGGAGCAGAGAGGGCAAGGGACCCCTTATTGAGAAAGTTCCTTTGGTGACATGTGAACTCTGACCTGGGTTGAGGGTTTTCAGTGTAAATCAGCATCTCGGACAGATGATTTGCCTTGAGCTACGTGCACTAAAAAAAAAAAAAAAAAAAAAAAAAAGCCATTTTGGCTCAGTTCGCCCTGGCTGGTTGTGAAGTGGTTAGAGTGTCGGCCTATAGACCCAAGGGTCCCGGGTTCGATTCCCAGTCAAGGGTAGGTGCCTCTGCTGCGAGTCCCATGTGCGGGAAGCAGCCCATTGATGTGTCTCTCACATCGATGTTTCTCTCTCTCTGCCCCCCTCCATTTTCTAGAAATCCACAGAAAAGAGTATCCTCTGGTGAGGATTTAAAAACAATAATAAAAGAGGAAAGCCAGTGTGTCAGAGTGCAGCCGCACAGTTGTGAGCTTGGCTGGCAGAGCGAGCATCAGCCTCGGCCCGAGAGGCCTAAATGCCAGTTCTGACTTCTCACCCTGTTGACCCCAAATTAGCCCTTGGACACGGGCAGGCAGTTCGTGGGCCTTTGCCCCCAACCAACAGAGGGCAGAGGTGGTTGGGACAGTCTCCTCTGTGCTAACACGCAATTTCATGCTGTTTGAACCTTGAACCCAGGGCTGGACAGCTCCCTGCAGCAGCGAGAGGTGCAGGGGGCGGAACGCCGGCCCATTGGGTCTGGCCTGCCAAGGCAGTCGCGGGCAGGACCCCCAAGCAGTAAATCTCGGGGCTTTTCTTCATAGCAACGTAAATCTTAAAAAAAAATTTTTTTATTGATTTCAGAGAAAACAGGAGAGAGAGAGAGAGAGAGAGAGAGAGAGAGAGAGAGAGAGAGGCATCAATTATGAGAGAGCATCACTGATTGGCTGTCCTCTGCACGCCCTATACCAGAGATCTAGCCTGCAACCCAGGCATGTGCCCTGGTGGACCTCCTGGTTCATAGGTTGACACTCAACCACTGAGCCACGCCGGCGGGCCAGAGCCACGTACACGTGTGCTAAGTGACAATTTATAAATACCCGGGGCCCCGGGCAGAACGGAGCTCCGCCCTCCGGGGCACGTGGAGCTGGTGGTAACGCCTGACATTCGCAGATGACGCCACGGAAAAGGACCTCTCCGACCTGGTGTCCGAGATGGAGATGATGAAGATGATCGGCAAGCACAAGAACATCATCAATCTGCTGGGCGCCTGCACGCAGGACGGTGCGTGGGCGCTGGCCCCCGGTGCCCGGGCTGTGCCGCCTCGCCGGGGGGCCGAGGGGGGGGGCTGTGGATTTGCTCTTGGGGCCCCTCAGGTGCATGTATGAGGCTCTGTCACAGCCCCGCCCTGGACGCACAGGGCACCGCGTGGCTGGCGTCCCTGGGGCTGGGGGAGGCCGGCAGGAGTGGTGGGGGACTGCGGTGAGGGGCCTGCAGGCCTGGGTGTGGCCTCCCCCGGGAGCTGGGATCGGCGTCTCCTCGGGTTTTGGGGACATGCGTGCCGAGATAAATTTCTCAGCACCAAGCCCTCTGTTCTGGCTGACATGTTCTGTTAAGGTGGCGACTGAGGAGGCTAGGGTTTTTGTTGTTTAAAATGTTGTCTTTCCCTTGCCCAAGGATATTTTCCCACAGATTTATAGAGAGAGAGTGGAAATGGGGAGGAGAAACAGAGAAACATGGATGTGAGAGAGACACAGCAACGGATTGCCTCCTGCATGCGCCCCGACCTGCGACCTCGGTTGCAGGGATCGAGCCCTTGACCGGCATCGAGCCCGGGACCCTTCCGTCTGGGGAGGGCGGACGCTGGACCACCTGGCAGGGCGGGAGGCCGGTCTTCGTCTGAGAGCTCGTCTCTCCGCCCGCAGGGCCGCTCTACGTCATCGTGGAGTACGCCGCCAAGGGCAACCTGCGCGAGTACCTGCGGGCGCGGCGGCCGCCCGGGACGGAGTACTCCTACGACGTCAGCCACGTGCCCGAGGAGCAGATGACCTTCAAGGACCTGGTGTCCTGCACCTACCAGCTGGCCCGGGGCATGGAGTACCTGGCCTCCCAGAAGGTGGGTGCTGGCGCGTGCCGGGGAGGGGGGTGGGGGGATAGAAGGAGGGGGGACGGGGGCGGGTTCTGTGGAGCAGGCAGCAGGCAAAAGCCCTGCCTGTCTCTTGCGGCCGGGAGTCCCCGGGTGGCCGTCACATAGGGGTCAACGGCCAGCGCAGCCCCTACCGTGACCTTTGGTGACACGAGGGGTGACCCGAGGGTCGCCTGCCCCTGAGCCTGGGGTCGTGGCCACCCCTGAGCCCAGGGTGCAGGGCCTGTAGAGCCGATGGTTGGGCCTCGTTTGTTTCAGGGTCAAGGGAGGGTTTGGACCTGGCTCTCGGTGTCGTGTTGACGGTCTAGAGCCTGAACGTGGAGGTCATGGGGCCGGTGCTCCGTCCCAGTCCCAGGTTTTCTCAGACTTACTAGCAAGAGGGCCTCCCCGGGGGGGGGGGGGGGGGGGGGCAGGCAGGTCCCCCCGGGAGCCCTGCATTCCAGGAATGCCGCCTGCAGTGGAACTCGAAGCATCCGAGTTATTCCAGGAGCAGCCAGCCAGGTGCCCAGGTGTCCTGGGGCCATTGAGCTGCACCTGGGCGGGGATGGGAGGTAGGGGGGTGGGAAGGCTGCACAGTGACCTCCGGAGCACAGGTGAGTCTGACCTGCCTGGAGCCTGGTGCCACCTTGGGGCTCCCCGGCCCCCAAAGCAGAGAGGGAGTCTGACAGCCCTAGTCAGTGGGGGACTAGGGGGGCTCTGGATTGACTCTCGGAGCAGAGGGTGGAGGTCAGAGGCTGGAGGTTGTGTCCTGGTGTCTCTGCTCCAAGCCCTGATGTGCGGCCACAGTCCAGCCCGTGGGGAGCGGTTCCCACTGACCACGCCTGCCCAACGCTCCAAGCTGGTGTTGCGGGAGCTCGCCGCCGGGGAGCTGGGCCCAGGCCTTGGGGGTTCGCTGTGGAGAGGCCTCCTAGCCCCGGGATATGCTGTGGCCGGCACTGGCGCGTGGGGCTCCTTGCTCTCCCTGGTCTGAGCTGAGCCCCATCCAGGGCCACAGAAGCAAGCAAATGGTGGGGGGAAGGGGCAGGTAGGAAGAAATGTCTGGTGCTGTTTCTTAACGGGCTGCTGGCCACGGCCCTTGGGTGGGGCGTGCGGGACGGATCGGGTGCTGGAGGGTGGCCGGGAGGCGAGGGCCGAGGTGCTCGCGCTCCACTCGCCCTGCGCTCTGGACCTGGTGGCGGCGGTGGCAGCAGAGCGGGTGCGCGGGGAGAGGTGGGGACCCAGGCGCAGCCTGAGTGAGGGACGCGTGCCGTGGGCTGCTGGCAGAGAAGGCTTTGCGTTCCCTCCTCACCGGGAGGAGGGAGCACCGGCTCCAGACGCTGTGAGCGGCGAGTCCGAGTCTCTTCGCCGGAGCCCTGACAGCAGTGCTCCTCTCCCTCCCAGTGCATCCACCGGGACTTAGCGGCCAGAAACGTGCTGGTCACGGAGAACAACGTGATGAAGATCGCCGACTTCGGGCTGGCCAGGGACATCAACAACATCGACTACTACAAGAAGACCACCAACGTGAGTCCGGCGGCGCCGGGGGGGGGGGCCGGAATGTTCCAGAAGGAGCGACGGGTGGCTCTGAGCGAGAGGCTCCTTCCTCCACCCCCCATTGCCTCGCCTCTGCCTGGCTCCTCACACACGTGGCCATCGTACGTGTCAAAGGGTTCGAGTGCCGGGCTCCGTGGGCGGAGCGGTCAGCGCCTCGGGGTCCGGGCCTTTCCTGGCCGCCGGCCAGCAGGGCTCGGAGCCTCTGGTCAGCTTCCCTCCGGGAGCCGGTCAGGGAGACGGCAGCCCTGAGGGTCCAGCAAATGACGTTTCCGAATCTGCATCCTCTTGTTGCGTGTGGTCCCCGTGGCGTGTGGTCCCCGTGGCATGTGGTCCCCGTGGCGTGTAGTCCTGGTGGAGCTTGTTTCTGCTCCACCGCGGGGCCCGGAAGCGGGGGGTGCCAGCTTCTAAAACGGCACAGCCCGGCCGGCCCGCTGCTCCCACAGACGGGTCCCAGCGTGTGGTGTTTCCTTCCTCCCGCACGCGCAGGGGCGGCTTCCCGTCAAGTGGATGGCTCCAGAGGCCCTTTTCGACCGCGTGTACACCCATCAGAGTGACGTGTAAGTGACTGCCTAGCCCGCTGCTCCCTGCGTTCAGTTGCAAACCTGGTGCACGTGCCTCGCCTTCCTTGGCGCCTGCTGCGCGTCACCCATGCGTGGAAGCTGCCGGAGCTGGCCGCCCACAGGCCACTGAGCAATGGCTGCTGCTAATCGGCCTGCTTCCGAGCGCCACCCTCCTCCTGTCAGCAGAAACCGCCCCCCCCCCCCCGGACTTTATTCACGATGGGCAGCTCAGAGCCGCTGTCTCACTGGCCACGCTGTGAATTGCGCCCCGGGAGACGCCCGGGTCCTGCTGTGTGAGCCGCCCCCACGGCAGCCCCCTTTGTGGCTGGGCCGGGAGCCTCTGTCCTGCGGTGCTACCGGCCGCCGGACTCTGAGCTTCGGGGCACAGCTCACTGCCCGCGTGGTGCCCGCGTGGTGCCCGCTGCCCACCTGGCAGGCCGCAGCCCCGAGTCGGTCAGGTGGCGGCAGAGAGGGGTGGGCATGCTCAGGAGTGAGGTCTTTGTGTGCAAACTGCACTGGAGATGAGTCAGACCGAGAGGGACCAGGAACGTCCCCGCAGTCCCGTCTCCACCCAGAGAGTGACGCTGTCTGGGGATCCGTCCTCGCCTGGCGCTGCTCGGGGGCCGGCGGGCGCGTGGGGGCTGCAGGAGGCACGGCGTTGGTCTGGATGGAACCGGTCGATGGCCTGGCGTTCATGCGGCAGCCTGGGCCTGGCGGTCGTAACCTCTGCCCCTCCGTGCCCGCAGCTGGTCCTTCGGGGTGCTGATGTGGGAGATCTTCACCCTCGGGGGCTCGCCCTACCCCGGCATCCCCGTCGAGGAGCTGTTCAAGCTGCTGAAGGAGGGCCACCGCATGGACAAGCCGGCCAACTGCACCCACGAGCTGTAAGGGGGCGTCTGTCCCGGGTTCCCCTCCGTCCCCGGCTCCCCAGAGGGACACAGATCCCACCCGCCCGTGACACTGGCCGAGGCCGTGTGCCCGTGCCGTGGGCCCGCGCCGTGTGCCCGCGCCGTGTGCCCGCGCCGTGTGCCCGCACCGTGTGCCCACGGGCTCACCCCTCGGCTCCCGTCTCCGCAGATACATGATGATGAGGGACTGCTGGCACGCGGTGCCCTCGCAGCGGCCGACCTTCAAGCAGCTAGTGGAGGACCTGGACCGGGTGCTCACGCTCACCACCAACGAGGTAAGGCGTGCCCTCGCAGCCGCTGGCCTGGCGCTCCGCGTGGTACACACGCCTGCCCTTTGGAGTCTATTGTCAGGCCACGGGGTCAGGCCAGGGTCAGCAGGTTGACCTGGGCGCCCCCAAGTCCTGTTTTTCTCAGAGCTGCGTGGTGAGCATCCGACTCCCGCAACCAGAGCCTGCCAGCCCTGTGCAAGCCACCCTCCATGGTGCGCTGGTGCTGGGCCTGGGGCGTGTGTGCATGTGCACACACGTGTATGTATGTGTGCGTGCACACGTGTGTGTGTGTGTGTGTGTGTGTGTGTGTGTGTAGGTGTGCGGGGAGAAACGTCCAGCTGTGTGTGTGTTGGGTTTGGTGGGAGGGAGCCGGTGGATTCTGGTTACCGGGGTGTGAGCAGCTAGCTGATGCTCAGGTCCTGATGGCGTGATGTGTGGAGGCCCACCCCTCCCGCGTCCAGACAACAGGGGAGCCCGCCAGTCCCTCCTGGGCCTGCCTGGCATGGCTCGTGGCTTCCATCGTGTGCACGTGACTGTCCACACAGTGTCTTACAACGAGCGGCCAATCGGGTGCTTAAGGGAAGGTGGCACCTTTTGCTAAAATATTAATTTCCTAGACAACACGTAGAACCGGTGCCAACCGTCCCTCAGTGTCCGGACTGAGAAAGAAAAGAGTACACTGAATTGTTGAGGGATACGTTTCCCAGCTTTAGTGATTAAAGAACAAACTGGCAGCTTATCGGGGAGCCAGGCTGGCTGAGGGCGGGAGCCGCCGGAGCCGAGAGGACAGGCGTCTGGGAGGACCGCCTTCTTCGCCGCCGAACGCCACTTCCAGTGTCCGCGCCTTAACTGGACGTGGGCGGGAGCCGCCTCCCGCCAGGCACGGCCGCTGCGGCTCCTGGGAGCTGGGAGCCGTGGAGGCCAGCTCAGCGAGCGGATGGCCGCTCCGGGCTGTGGTTCTGCTTACGTTTCACACGGGCCGCGCGGCGGCCACCCCGGCCCCGAGTGCGGCCGCAGAATGCCACGTCTCCTCCCGCCTGAAAATCACTGCCAGATGCTCTGGAGAACGGCTCCATTTAGGACTACGTTTCATTTTATCGTCGTCAGCAGAGCGCGGGCTTGATGTGGCGGCAAGCTCACTTCCAGCGGCCTGGTTCCCGGAGGCTGCGGGCCGGCCGCAGCCCAGCCGAGGGGCCTCGCTCTCGCCAGCCCTGCGGGGGGCGGGGTGGGGGGGGAGGGTTAGTCTTTTCAATGCTCAGCTGCCAGCATTCTGTGGGCTCCGTTCTGACAGCCGACGAGGCTGCTCGTGCTGTGTCTGCACTTCCCGCCGCCACTCAGCAGAGGACGGGTGGGGGCGGGGGACGGGGCCCCGGCTCCGGGGTGGGAGCAGACGCCCCATGCGCTTCCCCGGGGCTCCCTGTTCAGGAGTCCTCCCCAGCTGCGGGGCGGGGAGGGGGGGGACGAGCCTTTCTGGAAGGGCCAGGCAGTAAGATGCCACGTGGGCCGTGTGGTCTGCGCCACGGCTCCGCTCTGCCTGGGACCCAGGAAGCCGCCCAGACGCAGCGTGTGCGTGTTCTCGGGAAACTGGATGGACCCTCGCGTTTTATATGATGTTAAGTGCCATGAGACTTTTTTTAAAAACCTTTTTCGGTTCATCTTCACTCAAGGATATTTTTCCATTGATGATTAGAGAGAGCGGAAGGAAGGGGGAGAGGCAGAGAGAGGGACATCGATGTGCGAGAAACACACCCATTGGTTGCCTCCTGCAGGCACCCTGCCAGGGCAGGGCCCACGCTGGGGAGAAGTCTGCAACCAGGGTATGTGCCCTTGACCAGAATCGAACCCGGGACCCTCAGCCTGCAGCTCACGCTCTCTCCACTGAGCCAAACGGGCCAGGATGTCATGAGCTTTTTGCTTAGTTTACTTTTCTCCTAATCATTTAGAAAACGGTGAAACACTGCCAGGCCCTGGGCCATCGCGCCTGAATGGCGTCTGTGAGGTTGCGCCCGAGGGAAGACACACTCCCCCTTGATTGTCCTAGGAACGGCGGGAGCAAACCGGAACTCGTGATGTGACTGTGCACGGCCCAGACCACGTGGAGGGCCCACATCGATGCCTGGTCACTGTGCTGGCTCCAGTTCTTTATGTCAGAGAGGAAGGGAGAGGGAGAGAGAGAAACATCAGTGACGAGAGCGCATCATAGACCGCTGCCTCCTGCACGCCCCGCACTGGGAATCCAGCCCACACCCCGGGCCTGTGCCCTGACCTCCCGGCTCCTAGGTCAGCGCTCAACCCCTGAGCCCCGCTGGCCGGGCTGGGCTGGAATTTGAGCCCGGTGTGCCCGAGGGGGCAGAGAGGAGGTGAGCCAGTCCTAGGCCGAGTGCCTCCAGCCCAGCGGGGCTCACCATCCCCCACGGTCGGTCTGCATTCGTAACGGTTGTTCCAGGGAGCTTAAAGGACTTGGGGCTGTCGCTGTGCAGCCAGGGGGCAGCTGGCACCTTCCGGGGTACCCTGTCCCGGCCCAGCTCCCAGGCCAGCGTCCCAAAGAGCCTGTGTTTGGAATAAAAGGCCTTGTCCCTCCTCTCAGGAACCCCAGGGCCTCAGCAGCCGCTCGAGCAGTACTCACGGGATACGCGACCTGAGAGGAGAGAAAACGTCTCTTGTCCTGGCTGGTGTGGCTCAGTGGGCAAAGCACTGGCCTGCGGACTAAAAGGTCCTGGGTTCAGTTCCCGGTCAGGGCACGGGCCTGGGCTGCAGGCTCGATCCCCAGTGGGGGGCGTGCAGGAGGCAGCTGACCCATGATTCTCTCTCTCTCACCCTCCGTCTCTGACATCCATAAAAACGCGTTTAAAAAACCAACCACACAACAAAGGCCTCTCCCCTCAGGAGTACCTGGACCTCAGCCGGCCCCTCGAGCAGTACTCGCCCAGCTACCCCGACACCCGGAGCTCCTGCTCGTCGGGGGACGACTCCGTCTTCTCCCCGGACCCCCTGCCCTTCGAGCCGTGCCTCCCGCCCTTCCCGCACGTCAGCGGCAGCGTGACCACCTGAGCCGGCGTGCGTCCGGGCCTGCTCCGGAGCCGCGTCGCGATGTACATACGGACCGAGGGTGTCGTCGGAGAGTCCTCCGAGGCGAGTCAGGACAGCCTGGGAAACCTGGCTTCGCCGGGGGAGAGGGACGTTTGGGGCAACGCCGGCCGCCGTGGGCCCGCCCCCGCCCCCGCCCCCGCCCCGCCGGGCCTCCGTGGGCCAGCGGGCTCAGGCGGACGCGTCTGCCTCGTGGAGGAGGTCGGAGGGGAGCGGGGAGGCAGCGCGGACAGGGCACAGAGGGCGCAGGTGCTGGGTGCGTGTACATAGACTCAAATTATGTATAAATATATATTATATATTTACGAGGAACTATTTTTTGTATTGATTTTAAATGGATGTCGCGGTGCACCTAGGAAATGGGCCTTTTTTTTTTTTTTTTTTTAAATGGCTACTTGTTAAGTGCTGTTCTTACCCAGAGTTTCCTAATCACCACCCAGCTGCGGTGGGAGGTACTTTTGCTTTCAGGGAAAATGGTATAAAACATTAATTTATTAATGGATTGGTAATATACAAAACAATTAATCATTTATAGTTTTTGTGTTTAATTTAAGTGGCATTCCATGCGGGCGAGTGAACCAGCTGCTCGGACCTTGCTGGTTGGGGGAGGGGAAAGGGGGGGGTCCCTTGATGACAGAGCAGATGGACGGGGGAGGCGAGGTTCGGGGTTCAAGCACTGCCGTCAGGACTGTCCCACCCCCGCAGGTGTTGGGGCTCGGGTGTTCAGATGGGCGGCTTGGTCACGGCCCCGTGGCCGCTCCCCGCACCCGCCAGGCCGTGGGACCAGCTTCTCACACTGCGGCCGCCCAGCCTTGTCTCCGGGGCCCTGCCCCCCCGCGTTCTCCTCGGGGATCGGGCAGCGGCTTCCAGGTTCGGGGTGGGGGAGCAGCTCTCGGGGCCCGGAGAGGCCGGTGCTTCTGCTGATAGTTTGGGGGTCCCCCCCGGTCTCGTTAAGGGGTGGCTCCCGTCGGCCCGGTGCCGGCGGCGGCAGAGAAAGGTGTTTCCACGCCCAGGGTCCCTCACGCCGCGGCCGCCACCACCACGAATGCAGAATACACTGATTGTACGTGCTAGGACATTGGAGAAAGTATTTAATAAAACCTGTTAATTTTTATACTGACAATAAAGTGTTTCTACGGATTTTAATGTTAACAAGGCAAAATAAATGTCACGCAGCCTATTTTTCTAACCCTGTGTCTCGCCCGGTGGTTTCGGGGCTCGGAGGGAGGGGAGGGTGGCCGGGTGCTGGTCGCTGGGGCGGCAGGAGGTGGCGTGGGTTCGAGTTTGTTACAAACGGGTCTGCGGGGGGTGGAGGGGTGCCCAGGACCCGGGCCCCCGGGAGAGGTGGGGTTCCTCACAGGCTCCCCGAGGACCGGCCGGGGGCTGTACATCCCGGGGTGGTGCTGAGTGGTTGAGACAGACCGCCTGGCCCACGACGGCTGAGAACGTCACACTCCACTGCCCTTCGCCAGCACGCGGCGACCCAGGCTGGGGTCGCGGGGTCAGGCCCTGTGCGGGGGGGAGTGGGGCCAGGTGCAGACACAGGTCCGGGGGGGAGGGGGGACGCTGTCAGCAGGGGTGGCCGCTCCCTAACCCTGGCCCCGCGGGGTGCTGGTGCTCCGGGGATGCTCGGGGTGACGTGTCCACACAGGCCCTCCTGGCGCCGCGTCTCCCCGGCGGACGCCGTGCAGCGACATGCCCGGCGCTTCCAGACCAGGTTGCCACAGAGATGGGAAACCTCGGCTCACAAACACCGCTCTCCCGCGGGAGGGGCGCGGGGCGGGGCGAGCTGATGGCGCTGGTTTGGCAGGAAGTGAACCTGACCTCCCAGCGAGGGACGAAGGACGGGGCGGGTGCCTCCCAGCCACCTCCAGCTGAGGGGCCGGCGGGCACGGGGTCAGGGCAGGCGGGGCACCTCCAGCTGGGGGCTGGGGGGCCGGCGGGCAGGCGCCCCGCTCAGGGCAGAGGGCGCGGCTTCATTTCCCGTTGCCCCGGGTCTTGCACGCCTGGAGGTGCTGGTGGGACGGCGGGTGGCCCTGGGACAGGTCACGTGGGAGCCGCCGTCTCACTGGACACAGGGCTCAGGAGACGGAGTTAAGGCATAGCAGCAGCCACCCGGCCGGTGGCTCCGCGGACAGAGCGTCGGCCTGTGGACCGAAGGGTCCCGGGTTCGATTCCCGCCAAGGGCAGGGACTTTGGTTGCAGGCTCCTCGCTGGCCTGGGTCCTGGTTGGGGCGCGTGCAGGAGGCAGCCCATCGGCGTGCCTCGCTCACAGTCTCCCCTCCCTCCTGCTCTCTAACAACCTCGGAAACACCCTTGGAGGAGTAGCAACGACCGCGACGGCGGTGGCATCGCAGAGGTCGGCTGCAGGGACGGCCACGTGCCCGGGCAGCACGCAGGTCCCGCCCCCTCCCCGCACACGGACCCGAGAGGCTGCGTGTGAGGTCACCGCGCGGGGAGTGGCACCCAGGCACACGCTGGGTCTGGGTTCAGCGTCTCCCTCGCTCCCAGACGGGGTTTCAGGCCCAAACACCACAAAGCCCTCATTTTTCTGACCCGAAAGCAGGTGAGTTCAGTCAGTGCCGGAGGCGAGGGAGGAAGCGGACCCGCGGGAGGCTCTGGGCCGGCAGGTGTGTGTGAGTGTGTGTGTGAGTGTGTGTGTGTGTGTGTGTGTGTGGAGGAGGGTGGCTGGAGAGGGAGTGTGTGTGTGTGTGTGTGTGAGTGTCTGTGGAGGGGGATGGGGGAGGTGTGTGTGTGTGTGTGTGTGTGTGTGTGTGTGTGTGGAGGGGGATGGCGGGAGAGGGAGTGTGTGTGTGAGTGTGTGTGAGTGTGGAGGGGGTTGGGGGAGGTGTGTGAGTGTGTGTGTGTGTGTGTGTGTGTGTGAGTGTGTGTGTGTGTGTGGAGGGGGTTGGGGGAGGTGTGTGTGTGTGTGTGTGTGGAGGGGGATGGGGGAGGTGTGTGTGTGTGGAGGGGGATGGGGGAGGTGTGTGTGAGTGTGTGTGTGAGTGTGTGTGTGTGTGTGTGTGTGTGTGGAGGGGGATGACGGGAGAGGGAGCTAGACCCTCTCCAGGGCGGGGGAGGGAGAGCAGGGGAGCCTGGAGGGAGGAGGGGAACCGGGCACAGGTGTGCGGGTCCCGAGTGCCGTGTGGGAACAGAAGCCACCTGAGCCAGCAGCAGCGGCCTCGCCCAGACCCAGGGCCTCGGCCGAGGGAGCCGCCAGCCGGGGCCACCTCCTGGCCCGCCAGTCGCCCCTCGGGGTCCGCAGCGTCGCCGGCCTCCTCTTCCCTCCAGGTGAGGCGTCTGATTGGTTCTGAGAGTGGGGTGGGGGGCGGTTGGTTCTGAGAGTGGGGTGGGGGGCGGTTGGTTCTGAGTGTGGGGGGGTGGGGGGGCGGTTAGTTGAGAGTGGGGTGTGGGGGGGTGGTTGGTTGAGAGTGGGGTGTGTGGAGGGGGGGTTGGTTGAGAGTGGGGTGTGGGGGGGCGGTTGGTTGAGAGTGGGGTGGGGGGGCAGTTGGTTGAGAGTGGGGTGGGGGGGGCGGTTGGTTGAGAGTGGGATGTGGGGGGGTGGTTGGTTGAGAGTGGGGTGTGTGGAGGGGGGTTGGTTGAGAGTGGGGTGGGGGGCGGTTGGTTGAGAGTGGGATGTGGGGGGGTGGTTGGTTGAGAGTGGGGTGGGGGGGGCGGTTGGTTGAGAGTGGGATGTGGGGGGGTGGTTGGTTGAGAGTGGGGTGGGGGGGCGGTTGGTTGAGAGTGGGGTGGGGGGCGGTTGGTTGAGAGTGGGGTGTGTGGAGGGGGGGTTGGTTGAGAGTGGGATGTGGGGGGGCGGTTGGTTGGAGCGGGGACACAGGGCCGGAGGTGGAGGCGGAGGGAACCCCGAGGCGGAAGAGACCTGGTAATGGCCGGGCGGGGTGGGGGGGGGCTCATGGCCTGGGGGGGCCTTTCCTGGGGGGGGCAGCCTCGTTCCCCAGGCGTCTCTGGCTCCTCCTCGCCCTGCGACCTGACCTCGCGGTCCGCGCCTCCGTTCCTTCTGTTCCGGCCCAGCAAGGCCCTCGAGGGGGTGAGGGCGGCGCCCGGGGGAGGGGAGTCGGGCACCACACGGGGCCGGGCCGGGGAGGGAGACACTCGCCACGCCGCCACCTCAGCCTCGGTGCGCCTGAGCTGCTGGTCCCTTCCTCTGGGTCAGGGGTCCCCCCGGGAAGCCACACCTGCCTGGCCGGGCACCCGCCCTCCGCCCAGCCTGCTCTCCGGGCAATGCCTCTCCCTCCGGCTGCGGTCCATCACCCACACCGACCTTCAGCTGGGCTCGCGCCCTGGCCGCCTCTGTCTCATTCCCCCTCCCTCCCTTCCTCCCTTCCTTCCTTCTTTCCTTTCTTCCTCCCTCCCTCCCTCCCTCCCTTTCTCCCTCCCTCCCTCCCGAAAGTCCACGCGGTATTCACTTATCGACGCTCTTCTCTTCAAGGTCTAGTTGACTTAAAAATATATCTTTATGGATTTCAGGGAGGAAGGGAGAGAGAGGAAGAAACATCCACGATGAGAGAGAACCACGGACCGGCTGCCTCCTACAGGCCCCCCACTGGGGATGTGCCTGCAACCCTGGCCTGTGCCCTGACCGGGAATCGAACCGGGGACCTTTCAGTCCGCAGGCGGACGCTCTATCCACTGAGCCACGCTGGCCCGGGCTCTGGTTGATGTCTGGGTGCACGAGGTGGCCCACAGAAAAGGCAGCTCTGACTCACGCCACCCGGGGCGTCCACGGCTCCGTCCACGCCTTCGACCGCAGAGATGGCCTCAGCTCCTCCCTCCCCCTCCAGGATCCGAGTAGCCGCTCCCTGTCTGAGTCCCGACGCAAACACCCAGGCTCACCCGGCTGGCGTGGCTCAGCTGTGAGCATCAACCTGTGAACCAGGAGGTCAGGGTTCGATTCCCGGTCAGGGCCCAGGCCTGGGTTGTGGGCTCCGTCCCCAGTGGGGGGCGTGGAGGAGGCAGCCGATCCATGGTTCTCTCTCCTCAGGGATGTTTCTATTCTTCTCCTTTTCTCTCTGAAATCAATAAAAATATATTAAAGACAAACAAACAAACAAAAGAAGCCAGGTGACCTGCCGGAAGCCACACAGCGAGTGAGGAGCCAGAGCCGGTGCTGCTGCCGCCCCATTGCCAACCAAGGGGCGTCTGCTTCCCTGAATGGTAAAGGCTTCCCGCTGGGAAATCGCCCTTACCTGGGCAGGCAGGCCCTTCCTCACGGTCCTCCTCTGGGGGTGGAGGAAGGAGGGGTGAAGGGAGGAGGGGAGGAGGGGATGGAGGGATGGGGGGAGAGGGGATGGAGGGAGGAGGGGAGGAGGAGGGCAGGTGCACGTTCTCTGTCTGAGTCTGTGGGCCTGTGCCTGCCTCTCCCTCCCGTGTCCACGTCCCGTGTCCACGTCCCGTGTCACAGACGCAGTGTGGGCCGGGACCAGGCTCCGAGAAGGCGGGTCCACCGGGGCCCCGGCCCGGGCAGCGGGGAGGATGGCGTCGCCCTCACGTCACGCTGTTGGTCTCCCGACGGCTCCTCCACCTGACCTGGGCTCCCCGCGTTGGCTGCCCCCCAGGTCCCTGCCCGTGGACGTGGGGCCGGCTCCGTCTGCGGCCCGGCACGCCTCCTCCGCGCGGCTCCGCGAGGCTCCCAGGCCATATTAGGCGCCCCTCGCAGGGTGGAATCTCTGACTCACCCCTCACACGCTGCCCGTCCGGCTGGGATTAGGTTTCACTCGGGTCTGTGGGTTCTGAGGCTGCTGTGCTGTTTGGGTTTGGCAAAGGCTCCTGGTTTCGTGGCAGAGAAAGGAGCGCCTTTTCGAAAGGGGCCAGAGGCGTTTG
Organism: Vespertilio murinus; assembly: GCA_963924515.1. Taxonomy (NCBI): domain Eukaryota; kingdom Metazoa; phylum Chordata; class Mammalia; order Chiroptera; family Vespertilionidae; genus Vespertilio; species Vespertilio murinus. Next base: position 355,301 of record OZ004714.1, on the reverse strand, counting down.
TGTGACCGAAACCTCCGAGGCCTCCAGTCCGGCCGGATGGAGTGAGGAGAGGAAGGGAGGTCCTCGATGGAGACATGGAAACAGCCACTGACACCCCCCCGTCCTCCCGCCCACCCCACCCTGCGCCTGCAGGCTCCTGGGCCCCGGGCTGGGGCTCTCTGCATCTCCCACCCCCAGGCCCACGCCTGCCCCTGTTGTAGGGACCAGGAAAGAGGTCAGAGAGGCGGGTCAGCCCCGGGCACAGCTGGGGGTGCATCGGGCCGGAGCTCCCTCTCCCGTCTCCCCGGGCTTGGCCCAGGGCCGGCGGGGTGAGGGGCGGGGGGCGGGGGAGGCTTGGCACAGCAGTTGCACACAGTAGGGATAGAGGATGATGTGCCCTCGCAGCGGGCTCGGCGTTCCCAGGCTGCCTCACCAGCACCTGGGCAGAAAGGGCGTCTCCACTCGGGGTCACAGGACCACGGGGCGTGGGGGCTGTGGGTCGTGGAGGGAGGAGGAGCCGGTGTGGGGCGGCCGTGGCAAGACTTCCGCCCTGCTCCCCGCCCAGGGCCAGCCTCGGACCTCCCCCAGGCCTCAGTGTGCCCACCTGTGAAACGGGCAGAATTCTGGTGCCTATCTCCCTCAGAAGAGCCTCCGGACGCTGGGCAGGCACCAGCCCTTACCATCCCGGGGCCCCTGGGTGCGGTCCGTTCGGAAAAGAGTCCTGCCTGCGCCGGTCTGGCTCAGGGGTTAGAGTGGCCCGCACACCAAAGGGTCTGGGTTCCGTTCCCGTTGAGGACACGAGCCTGGGCTGTAAGCTTGGTCCCTGGCCTCCGTGCCAACACCTGTGGGAGGCGACCCATCACTGTGCCTCTCCCACTCCCCCCTCCCTCCCACGCTCTCTAAAAACCAATAGAAAGAAAGCTCTAGCCTGTGTGGCTCAGTGGATAGAGCGTCCGCCTGCAGTCCAAAGGGTCCCGGGTGGGTTCCATCCCAGTCAAGGGCGCGCACCTGGTTGCAGGCTCCTCCCCGGCCCAGAGGCTGGTCTGGGTGCGAGCAGGAGGCACTGGACGTGTTTCTGTTTTTCCCTCTCTCTCCCTCTCTCTGAAAACCAACGGAAAAATATCCCCGGGGGTGGGGGGGAGGATTAACAAACAAACAAATTAATCTAAGACAAAATGAAACCAGTGGGGAAACGCCCCCTCCCCGTGCCAGCACAGGACCCCATGCGAGTGGGGACGGGCGTTAACTCCTCCGGCTCCGCCTCGGCCCACGCCGGGACACGCGGGCGCTTTCTCCTGCGTCAGCTCGTTAATCTTCACAACCAGCTCATAAAGCAAGCACGTCACCACGTGTCACAGATAGCGGAGAGGCTCCGAGCGCGTGTGCGTGTGTGTGTGTGTGAGAGTGTGTGTGTGTATGTGTGTGAGTGTGTGTGTGTGTGTGTGTGTGTGTGAGTGTGTGTGTGTGTGGGTATGTGTGTGAAAAATGTGTTTGAGTGTGTGAGTGTGTGTTTGTGTGTGTGTGAGTGAGTGTGTGTGCGGGTATAAATAACTCATCCGAAGGCTGGGCTGGGTTCCATCCAGGTCTGACTCCGCTCTGGGCCGTAAATCGCCGTTTCCCCGGCTCTGGGCTCTGGCTCCCGTGCGTCCTAAGGAGGACGGAGGTCCCAGGGGTGTTCGCTCACGTAAGTTGTACCTGTCCTCACCCGTCACAGCAGACGTGAAAGCCGGGAAAACACGCGTGTCACATGAAATAGAGAGGCCGCCGCTGGTGAGACCCCACTGCTTCCCCAAACACAGAGTGGAAGGGGCACCCCTCCCCTTCCAGGTGCCCAGGGGCGTCGGCGGGACGCGGGCCTGCGGACAGGGTGCGTCCATGGTGACACCACGGACCACGCGGGCCCCGAGACCTCCGCTGGGTACGCTGAGGACAACGCAGGGAAGAAGGCAGAACGCTGCTTAGTGTCGTGACCAGAATCCTGCGGAGCCCGCCAGAGCCGGCAAAGGTCTCAGGGACCAGGGTGCCCGGGACGAACTCTGAGAACCACTGCTAACTGGAATACGAATAAAAGGACAAGATGCTCCTGAGAGCTTCCGGCGAAGCCGGGTCGCAATGGCCTCGCCGGCCACCACCCCTCAGCTGCCCGGAGCTCGAGGGCTGGACCGCGGCCGGGCGGGCGGGTGGGCGGCGTGGAGGCTGCCGTGGCCCCGCCACGGGCCCCGGAGGGATGCTCTGGCCCACGCTCAGCTTCCCCGGCGAGCCCGTGGCCTGAGGAATCACCACCACTTGTATTCAAGGAGGAAAAAAACACACAGAAGAAACATGCACATTTCTCCCGTGAAGCGGGGATCCAGAGGCCTGCCTGTTGGCGGGATGTGGGAGGGGCACGGCGAAGCCGGGGCGGTGAAACGGCCACGTGGGTCTATGACGGTCACACGTATGCACCTGCGTTTGTGGCTCGAGCCCCAGTGTGGGGTGGGCGGGAGGCCGCCGGTCCACGGTTCTCTCTCCTCACGGGTGTTTCTCTCTCCCCCTCTCTGTTCTTCCCCGAATCAATACAAAATACACATTTAACAAAGAATATAATGTACCCAGCCCCGGCCAGTTTGGCTCAGCAGTTTGAATGCCAGCCTGCGGTCTGAAGGGTTGTGGGTTCGAGTCCCAGCCAAGGGCAGGTTCCTCGGTTGCAGGTTCATCCCTGGGCCCTGATGGGGCGAGTGTAAAAGGCAGCCATAGATGTTTCTCTCTCTCTCCCCCTCCCTTCTCGCCCTCCCTCCCCCTCCCTCCAGAACAAATCAATGGGAACATACCCTGCGGGGATTAGAGGAACAGTGGAGCCGGTCAGTGCTTCAGCTGAACCTGGTGTTGACGGGAGGGGAAGTGAGGAGGGAAGGGGAGAGGTTATAGCAGTCTGCACTTCCCCTCAGTTTTGTAACCCTGAAACTGCCCTTCCCACAGCGAACCACCCTCCCCTCTGGGCCTCCGCCGGGGCCTCCACCCGGGCCTCCGCCGGGGCCTCCGCCGGGCTCTTAGGGTCTGGGGGCTGGGATGTCCCTCAAATCGCTGAAGCACAGCCATGACCAGTGGTGCCTGGGGAACTGCCTGCCCAGCTCAGGCCCCGCCCTCAGTCCCACCTTCAACCCAAGGCCCCGCCCTCAGTCCCAGGCCCCGCCCACAGCCCATGGCTCCGCCCTCAGCCCATGGCCCCGCCCTCAGCCCCAGGCCCCGCCCTCAGCCCCAGACCCCGCCCACAGCACATGGCTCCACCCTCAGCCAACAGCCCCGCCCCAGTCCGTGGCCCCGCCCCCAGCTCCAGACCCCGCCTTCAACCAGGCCCCGCCCCTAGCCCCAGGCTCCGCCTTCAACCCCAGCCCCAGCTCAGCCTCAAGCCCATGGCCCCGCCCCCAGCCCGTGACCCCGCCCCCAGCCCCAGGCTCCACCCCAGCTCCAGACCCCGCCTTCAACCCAGGCCCCGCCCCCAGTCTCAGGCTCCGCCCTCAGCCAACAGCTCCAGGCCCCGCCCTCAACCCATGGCCCCCGCCCTCAGCCCCAGGCCCCGCCCGCCCCCAGTCCCAGGCTCCGCCCTCAGCCCCAGCCCATGGCCCCGCCCCCAGCCCAGGCCCCGCCCCGAGGCCTTCTCTTGGCTCCTTCCCCCTTGTCTGCAGCCCCAGCGGGGCGTCTGCAGTGGCTTCCAGAGGATTTGGAGGGTGTAATTCCGAGGGAGACCAGTCATTAGAGGTTGTTGGGAGGCTCCTGGCGTTTAATTACTTGGGAACCACCCGCCATCATCGCGGGATAATGGGCCTCCATTAGCGCTCCTGGCACAGGAAGCGAGAATCCCGCCTGGCCGGGAAGTCGGGGCCCCTCTCCGGCGGGGGTCCTGGACGGAGGGAGGGGTGCCGGTGGGAGGGGGGGCTGCCGGGGGCTCTGCGTCCCTCACCGGCTGGGGGGGGCACCTCTGGTTGGCAATGACGCCCCATCTTCTCTGTTTATTGTTTATCTACTCTTAGAAATCTTTTTTATGGATTTCAGAGAGGAAGGGGGAGGGGGAGAGATAGAAACATCAGAGGCATGGACTGGCTGCCTCCTGCACGCCCCACACGGGGGGTCAAGCCCGAAACCGGGGCCCAGGCCCCCGGGCCCTGAGGGGAATGGAGCCGTGACCTCCTTCCTGGTCACAGGCCGATGCTCAGCCCCTGAGTCCCGCTGGCCAGGCCTCCCTCCCCCCTCCCGCCTCCCTCCCTCTGTCCTCACCCGAGGACGTTTCCCAGTGAACTTTCAGAGAGAGTGCAAGACAGAGGGCCAGACAGAGAGAAACGTGATGTGAGGGAGACACATCGATGGGCTGCCTCCCACACGTGCCCTGACCCGGCTGGGCAGGGGGCAGCCTGCAACCGAAGCCCAGTCCGTGCCCTGGACCGGGATGGAACCCGGGACCCTTCGGTCCGCAGGCTGATGCTCAACCCCTGAGCCGCGCCAGCCGGCCCCTCTTCTCGTAGACAGCCAGCCGGGAGGACAGACCTGGTGCCGTCCTTGGACGTGGGGACCAGCGGGCCCAGGGGAGAGGAGAGGCCTCGGACCCGGTCCCGCCCTGTGGTGCCACCAGCCTTACCACCATGGCGGCTGGGGCTGCGTGGAGTCACCTGCCTTCTTCGCACACAGAGTGCTGCCTCCTCCATGTACGCCCCCCCGGCCTCCTCCACGTCCCCCTGGCCTTCTCCATGTCCCCCAACCTCCTCCACGTCCCCCCGGCCTCCTCCATGTCCCACGACCTCCTCCATGTCCCCCCAACCTCCTCCATGTCCCCCTGGCCTCCTCCATGTCCCCTGACCTCCTCCATGTCCCCCGACCTCCTCCATGTCCCTCCCCCCCCCGAACTCCTTCATGTCCCCCCCCCCGGCCTCCTCCATGTCCCCCGACCTCCTCCATGTCCCCCGACCTCCTCCATGTCCCCTGACCTCCTCCATGTCCCCCGGCCTCCTCCATGTCCCCCCGGCCTCCTCCATGTCCCCTGACCTCCTCCACGTCCCCCCAACCTCCTCCATGTCCCCCCGGCCTCCTCCATGTCCCCTGACCTCCTCCACGTCCCCCCAACCTCCTCCATGTCCCCCTGGCCTCCTCCATGTCCCCTGACCTCCTCCACGTCCCCCCGACCTCCTCCACGTCCCCCCAGCCCCGGCCTCCCCCAGCCCCGGCTCGGTCCCAGGATGCGCGGACTCGGGAGGGCCCCGCACAGCCCGGTGGGCACGCGGCCGCCAGATAAGCAGCGGAGACAGGGCGCCCTTGTTCTGAGGCTGAAAGCGGAGCCCGGCAGGAGGGGGGTCTGGGGGGGGTCCCCGGGACTCTGCCTGGGGGGGGCGGGGCGGCGTGTGGGGACAGGCCGGCCCTGACCTCTGGAGGAATGTGGGGTCCCGGGGGGTGCTCGCTCTTCTCAGACTTAATTGGTAATCGTATAACTTTCCACTTAATCATTGACCTAAATGAGTTGTAGGCGATCTCCCCGGAGCCTGGCCGCGGAGGGCGGGGGGTCGGAGGGGGGGTCGGAGGAGAATGCTCGGCTGGCAGGCGATACCGCTGGGCTCCCAGATAAGCCGGAGACGTTTCTGATCCTAAACCAGAGGCTCCGCCGCTGCTGCTGCGATAAGGGAGCATCTGGGAGCCGCGGGGGGGAGGGGGGAGGAGTAGGGGGTGAGGGTGAGGGGGGCCCCGCCCCCGAGACCAGATCAGCGGTAATTGGGCTGGGGCCTCCAGGTGCACAATGGACACTCAGTTCCCCGGATTCCAGCGCGGGGCCTCGGTTAACCATTAAGAGGAGCAGCAAAGCCTCTGACAAGCCCTGGCGCTTGCCTCCGCCGGGGCGGCCCGGGAGCCGGCACCGCCGCCGCCCGCCGCTCGGCGTCTGGCCCTGAGCCCGGAGCTCTCCCTGGCTCCGGGGGGATCTCCGCTGATCCGGCGTCCGGGGGCGGGCGGGGGCGGCGCCGGGTGCGAGCGGAGCTCCCTCCTCCCCTGCCTGGCCCAGGTGTGTCTTTAAAAAAAACCCACATTAATGCGTTTTAATTGGTTTCAGAGGGGCGGGGAGAGGGAGAGAGAAACACCCACGAAGAGGGAGAATCCTGGGTCCGCTGCCTCCTGCTGTCCCTGACTGGACCGGGCGGAGCCTGAAACCCTAGGCGTGCGCCCTGACCAGGAATCGAACCCAGGACCGACACTCTGCCCACGGCACCAGCCCGGCCAGGGCTACAGGGTTCGTCCGGGTGCGCCCCTAGAACAGAGGCCGGCCACACGGGAGCTCTGTGTCTCGCTTTCTCAGGACCGTCCCACGGCTCTCCCCACGCCCGTGGCGTGCCACCGTCCCTCCAGCCGCGTGGAGGTTCCAGTCGTGTCTTCTCCGTGCCGTCCCGGCTGGAGCCGCCCCCGGGGCAGACGGGCCGCTGAGGCCCTCACTGGCGTTTCTCTGTGTCTCCCTGGGACGTGCCTGCTCAGCTTCCTGGCGTGTTTAGTGGGTTTTCGGGTCCTTTACGTGTCTGTGCACGTAAAGAACACGGCACTCCCGTCCCTGTGCACGGCTGTGGAGAGTTTTCTCCCCTCCTCCCAGGGGTGCCGTCTCACCTTCTTTCTTTTTTTTAAAATATATTTTATTGATATTTTACAGAGAGGAAGGGAGAGAGATAGAGAGCTAGAAACGTCGATGAGAGAGAAACATCGACCAGCTGCCTCTTGCACACCCGCTACTGGGGATGTGCCCGCAACCAAGGTACATGCCCTTGACCAGAATCGAACCCGGGACCTTTCAGTCCGCAGACCGATGCTCTACCGCTGAGCCAAACCGGTTTCGGCGAAGTCCACTTTCTTTTCTTCGGCGGCCTGTGCTCTGGGTCCCCTGTCTCAGGACCTCTCGCCAAACCCACGGTAAACAAAAGGGGCCCATGTTTTCTTTTGAGAGATTGATTGTGGCCCGGCCAGCGTGGCTCCGGGGCTGAGCGTCGCCCCAGGAGCCGGGAGGTCAGGGCTCCGTGCCCGGCAGGCGTGATGCCCAGTGGGGGTGTGGGGCGTGCGGGAGGCAGCGGATCCGCTATTCTCTCTCATCGTGGATGTTTCTGTCTCTCCCCCTCTCCCTTCCTCTCTGAGATCAATAAAAACGTATTTTTAAAAAAGAGATTCGTTGCTGTGGCTCTTGAATTTCGTTCTTGCAGAGTGTGAGGCAACAACCCAGCCTCATTCGGTCGCACCCGCACGAGTGTCTGCATAGCATTCTTTTTTCTTTTTTCTTTTGATTGATTGATTGATTGATTGATTAATTGATTATGGCATCACACAATTGTCCTCATCCCCCCATTCCCATCCCAAACCCCTCCCCACATATGAGTCCTGCTCAGAGCGGTGGCACCGTTTTCGGGGGGCTCCTGCCACGGGGTCCCCTGGCATTTCACTGGCACCCCTCGTGGGGGGGTGCCCGGCGGGTGACCCCAAGCTCCTGAGCCCCAGGTGTGGCTTCCGGTGTGAAGCCCGAGGGCTTGGGGGTGTTTTCTGTTTTGTCACCTTTGAGGCCTCCTCTCCGGCCTCAGGGAGGGAGCGTTCTGGCAACAAAAGAAGCAAATTCCTGCCTTTTGAGTTGAAAGGGGAAACAGATGAGGCGATAGGGACCCTGGACTGGTCAGGGGGGGAGGAGGCTTTAGGGTCGGGGCCTCTGCAGGTGGGGTGCCCCCCCCAAGGCTGGGCTCTGGGCGGCTGGGCTGGGGAGGGGCTCGGCAGGCGGGGGGGGGGGGTGTGGGCGGGTGTGACGGGGGGGGGGGGAGGGCGGGTAGGGGGTTGATTTGTGTGGAGCTGGGGGACCTTCCTCAGAAACCAGAGCCGAGGGGCGGATTCAGAACGCGGTGCGGCGCCTGGAGCCGGTGAAATCGGCGACATCGCGGGCTGGGCTGTGGCGATGGCAGAGCCGGACACAGACTGAGCCCGCGGGCTCCACCTCAGAGCCGCGGTTCACGGAGGGGAATCCGGTCTCCGTCTGAAAACACTGGTGAAAGCCACCGGCCCAGGGTCCCCCTCTGCCCGCTGCCCGCCGCCCGAGGGCACGGGACCTGGTGCCTGGGGGAGGGGAGCTCAGGACCCGCCTCCCAGGCACCCAGAGCAGAGCGTCCTCCTGTCCCGTCCTCGGCTGAACGGAGCCTCCCAGGACCAGCCCCGCAGGGCGGAGGGTGGAGCCGAGGGCCCGCACCACTCCTTATGGGCCGGGTGGGGTGGCCGGAGGGCCAGCACCACTCCTTATGGGCCGGGGTCCGGGTGGGGGTGAGGGTGGCTGGAGGGCACCCTCCTCGACCCCGCGCCGGCCTCAGACGGGGAGAACACCTGCCATCGGGCGGAGCACGCTGGAGGCCGAGGACACGCGTGTCTTGTTCATACCGGCCCGGCCAGCCCTGTGTGTCTGGGACAGACCTGCGCTCTGGGGGAGGCGGGGCGGACGCATGGCGGGGACCGGAGGGAGCTCGCGTGTGAAAAAGGACCAGCAGGACACACCAGCGAGTTTCTGACCCGATGCCCAGCCATCGGCTGTCAATCCTGGGCTTTGGCAGCAGCCTGTGAAGTAAGGGTGTGCGTACACACACATACACACACAAACACACACACACACGTGTGCGTACATGCACACAATGCACGTGCGCGCACTCACGCACACACATGCACACAGGTACACGTGCACACACATGCACAGGTACACGTATGCACATGCACGCACACACCCTCTCCCTAATCCCCCCGAGAGCCTCCTCAGCGGCCTGCCCTCGGGGGCCAGCCCTGCCCCTTCTTTTCTTCTCTCTCTCCTTTTCCTTCTTTAACCGGGCCCCTGGGGAGAGGGCAAGTGTGCACACAGCCCTCCTTTGTGTTGGTCAAACAGAGCCGTATCAGTGGAGCGGGAACGCTAACACTTGTAGTTATGCAAGCGGAGATAAGAGGAATCAGATCGCGGGAGGGCCCGGCCAGAAACCTCAGCCGGGAGGGCGGCGCGGGGGAAGGTGCGCCGTGTGTTTGTTTGGTCCGAGGACCCGGCACCCTTTCTCCGCCGGCCCCTCGGAGCAGCTCCAGACGCTGCCGTGGAGGGGACCCTGCCCTGCCTGGGACCCCTCCCCCCTCCCCTCACTCAGCTCCCGGAGCCGAAACCCCTTTTCCTCCGCCCGCCCGCCGCCGCAGGTAACCTGAGCCGGCCGCAGGGGAAGGCTGGCGCTCACCCAGGCGGGCGGGGGCGTGGAGGGGCGGGAGGATAGCATCGGTGGCATTTGGCGTCGGTAAAAGGAAACGTGTTCAGGACTCGCCCTCGCCGCCACACGCAGGCGAGTGTTCCAGCTCGCACGCAGGCCGGGCCCCGGGGGACCGGTGCCGACGCGAGGGTTGGTGTCGGAGGCCGAGACCGGCTCGTGCCGAGGCCAGCAAACCGTTCGTCAGCAGCCAAACGCCAACAGGACAACGATTTAATTTCTTTGGAGAGCCACACTTTTTAAACGTAAACTATATACAGGCAGGTGCATTGTTACAAACTTAACTCGGGTCCTCCTGAGCTGGCCTTTGCTGTACACTCAAGGGGCCAAAGAGCCGCACGTGGCTCGGGAGCCGCGGTTTGCCGACCGCGGGGCTAGCGTGATGAGCGTGCGGAGGTCACAGGTAGCGCTTGAGTAGGTGTCGGGTCTGAGTTTCTCTGTTGGTTGGCCTCTCTGGTTTGGGTTTGGGGGTGCAGGGGGCTTAGTTTTGGGGAAGGAGCCGTGGGGGTTCACCAGATGCAGCAAACAGTGCCTCTCGGAGTCCGAGTGTCCGTCCCGGGACGGTTGTCAGGACACATTTCCTGCCCGGCGGGCGTTGACCCAGGAACCAGGAGGTGACGGTTGCCAGGAACTGACCAGAGCGCCCTCAGTCAAACATGCATTCTCTCTCTCCTCTCTCTCTCTCTCTCTCTCTGTCTCTCTGTCTCTCTCTCTTTGTCTCTCTCTTAAGTATGCTTTTTATTGATTTCAGAGAGGAAGGGAGAGGGAGAGAGAGAAACATCCGCGATGAGAGAGAATCATGGATTGCTGCCTCCTGCACGCCCCCAGGAGGAGGGATGGAGCTGCAACCCCAGGCCTGTGCGCTGACGGGGACTCGAACCCTGACCTCCTGGTCATAGGTCAACAATCAACCACTGAGCCTCGCCGGCTGCCCTAAAAAATCTTTTAAAAAGTCTAAGTAAAACAGATCACACGGAGGACTGTGCCCGGGAGAGTGAACACGGGTGGTGGTCAGTTCACCGTGAAGAAGTCGGGGACCCCGGCACCCAGGGCCCTGCGACCCCTCCTGCTCTCTGCCCCCCTCTCCTCAGAGGCCACCGCCGTGGTCTGAGCGTCCACCCTCTCAGCGCGCACGCGCAGGGACTCGGCCCGACCCCCGGACAGAGGACGCCACGGCCTGGCCAGGCCGTCCACCCAGGACGGCTGTCTCAATCCTTGTGGACGGTCACCAGGCGCGTGGGGCCGGCTGCTTGTGGCCATCGGAACGCTCTCCCCCTGTCTGTCTGTCTGTCTGTCTGTCTCTCTCAACCAAAGCCAACCGACTGGGCCTCTGAACTGCCCGCCCGCCCCCCGCCCATGCACCCGGCGCTGCGGCTCCGGGTGGGAGCCCCTGCTTCCCCCAGAGCCCAGGCCCAGCACCGGGCGTGTGTCTGCCGGAGCAGAGCGGGCGGAGCAGACGGGGCCGAGCTGCTCGCAGGGCTGCCAGCTGGGACTTGGCTCTGTGCTCCTGCCCGTAAAAGGCTGCTTCAGGCACAGGCACAGGCCCAGGCACGGCGGGCGGCGTATCTCACACACAGGCACGCGCACACACACGCTCACACACACGCTCGCACACACGTGCACACGTGCATGCTCATGCATACACACCTGCCCACACATACACACGTGTACGTTTTTACTGATGTGTGAGCTGACCCCGGCGGCAGCATCAGCGGGGTCAGGGGTCACCCTCTCGGGAAGACTGCTCAGAGAGGCATGCCCGGCCACGGAGCGCCAACCTGCAGCCACGTGTCTGGCCTTTTTAAGACGATGGGATCGGGTTAAGGTGCTCTGCCCTTAGGATGATCCGACCTTGGGTGACACTGACTTTGAGGGACATTGAATGAGAGTGAGCTTGACACTGACCTTGAGTGACAGACATAGACATTAACTGATCTTGACCGACCTCATCCTTGGGTGACCTTGAGTGGCCATAACCTTGGGCGACATTGAGTGACATGGACCTTGGATGGCCTTGACCTCGGGTGACATCAAGTGACCTTGGGTGACATCAAATGACATTGGGTAACATCAGGTGACCATGACCTTTGGACAGTGTCAACTGACCTTGGGTGACATCGGGTGTCCTTGACTTTGAGTGACATCAAGTGACCTTGGTGTGACCTTGGATGACATAAAATGGCATTGGGTGACATCGGGTGACCTTGGGTGATATGTCGTGTGCCCTTGACCTCGGTGACATCAGGTGGCCTTTGGGTGACATCGGTGACCTTGACTTTGGGTGACCCTGAGTGACTGTCACTGTTGCCTTAAGTGACAGATACCTTGAGCAATATCGACCTTGAAAGCGACATTGAGTGATATTGACCTTGAATGACCCTGAGTGGCTGTGACCTTGAGTCCTTGGGTGACATCGATCTTGAGTGACGTTGGCGGCTCACGCAGGTGGACTGCTGCCCGTTGGGGAGGGGAGGACACCGGAGGCGTCCTCCTGTCACAGAGCAGGCCTGGCCCGCGTGCCGTTTGTACCTGACGCCGGGCGCGGCGAGCCTGGGCTGGTCTTCGCTGTGAGTGACCGGGAGGGTGACCGGGAGGGTGACCGGGAGGGGTGTCTTTGCTGTGAGTGACCGGGAGGGGTAACCAGGGGAGGGGTGACCGGGAGGGGTGTCTTCGCTGTGAGTGACCGGGAGGGTGACCGGGAGGGTGACCGGGAGGGTGACCAGGAGGGGTGTCTTCGCTGTGAGTGACCGGGAGGGTGACCGGGAGGGGTGTCGCAGGCAGGAGCCCACCTTCCACCTGCATCTCCTCGTGGCGGTGGCTCCGGGCTGGTACCCAGGAGCCTGATGGTCGGAAATGGCCAAGTTGACGTGGGTCCACGGGACACAGACGCCCCTGGCACTGAGGAAACCGAGGCACAGAGGCCAGGCTGGGGAACGCCGACTCCAGCGCCCAGCCGGCCACCACCCTGGTCCTGCCTGAACAAAACGTGCCTTCACCCCTTTCTCTGAGAAGCTCTGGCAGGTGGAGTGGGCTGTGACAGGGAGGAGGGGCTGACACGGGAGGAGGGGGCTGACACGGGAGGAGGAGGGGCTGACACGGGAGGAGGAGGAGGATGACACGGGAGGAGGAGGAGGGGCTGACACGGGAGGAGGGGCTGACACGGGAGGAGGACACGGGGAGGAGGGGCTGACACGGGGAGGAGGGGGGGCTGACACGGGAGGAGGAGGGGCTGACACGGGAGGAGGAGGGGCTGACACGGGAGGAGGGGCTGACACGGGGGGAGGAGGAGGGGCTGACACGGGAGGAGGGGGGAGGAGGGGCTGACACGGGAGGAGGGGGCTGACACGGGAGGAGGAGGGGCTGACACGGGAGGAGGGGGGGCTGACACGGGAGGAGGAGGGGCTGACACGGGAGGAGGAGGGGCTGACACGGGGGGAGGAGGAGGGGCTGACACGGGAGGAGGGGCTGACACGGGAGGAGGAGGGGCTGACACGGGAGGAGGAGGGGGGCTGTCACGGGAGGAGGAGGGGCTGACACGGGAGGAGGAGGGGCTGACACGGGGAAGAGGGGCTGACACGGGAGGAGGAGGGGCTGACACGGGAGGAGGAGGGGCTGACACGGGAGGAGGAGGGGCTGACACGGGAGGAGGAGGGGCTGACACGGGAGGAGGAGGGGCTGACACGGGAGGAGGAGGGGCTGACACGGGAGGAGGAGGGGCTGACACGGGAGGAGGAGGGGCTGACACGGGAGGAGGAGGGGCTGACACGGGAGGAGGAGGGGCTGACATAGGGGAGGAGGGGCTGACACGGGAGGAGGAGGGGCTGACACGGGAGGAGGAGGGGTTGACACGGGAGGAGGAGGGTGATGACACGGGAGGAGGAGGGGCTGACACGGGAGGAGGGGGGGCTGACACGGGAGGAGGAGGGTGATGACACGGGAGGAGGAGGGGCTGACACGGGAGGAGGGGCTGACACGGGAGGAGGAGGGGCTGACACGGGAGGAGGAGGGGCTGACACGGGAGGAGGAGGGGCTGACACGGGAGGAGGGGCTGACACGGGAGGAGGAGGGGCTGACACGGGAGGAGGGGCTGACACGGGAGGAGGGCTGACACAGGCGGAGTGTGCGATGAACCAGGACTGTCAGAAGTCTGTATTTTTAGAACTCCTTGCCGTGGGCGTGGATGGCACTGTGCGCGGGCTGGGCCCGGCCCCGGGTTTGCTCACCTCCTCCGGCTCCAGGGAATCCAAATATAGTCCTGAGCGCGGTGCCTCGCCCCCGGCCTGTTCTGATCTCATTGTAACGGCCAACGTGATGGCTGGCTCAGCGTGGCTGACGCGGGGGACCCGCCGCCCGGGTGCGAGTCCTGTTCCAGAAGCGCCCCCCCTCCCCCCAGCCGTCTCTCCGTCCGTCCCCGGACGCTTGGGCCACGCCGCGGGCCACCGTCCTCTGCGGCGAGGGGCCGGGGCCAGGTCCCCAGCCCACGCGGAAGGGGAGTGGTGTGTGGTGTGGGGTTTTCCTTCCCCCTACAAGGCAGAAGCATCAGGGGAGAGCCCGCTGCGCCCACCCCTTCCCTGGCGGCGGACACTCACCCGAGCAGCCATCGTCCTGGCACCGGAGGAGGGCTGGCACAAGGACAGCAGGCGCTGGGGGCCAGGGCATTGCTTTTGGTTTTTTAAAAAACATTTTTATTGATTTTAGAGAGGAAAAGAGAGGAAGAGAGAGAGAAAGGTCAATGAGGAGAGCGAACCATGGGTCGGCCGCCTCCTGCCCCCCCCACACAGAGGATGGAGCCCACAACCCGGGCCTGTGCCCTGGTGGGGAGTCGAACCCTGACCCGCTGGCTCCGAGGTTGGTCTGGACCACTGGGTCCCAGCTCGGCCGCGCTCCCTCCTGAGGCTCCGGGAGGATCTTCCTCGCCTCCTCCGGCTCCTGGGGCGCCGGCCTCTGCTCGTCTTCCCACTCCTCTGCCTCCTGGGGGCCTTTTCCCTTTCCTGTCAGTTCCCCCCCGATGGGCGGGGGCCGAGGCGTCGTCACAGCCACCTCATCTTTTGTTCATCCGCGAGCCCTGATTCCCAGGAAGGTGTTTGCCGGGTGCCGTGAGCTCCGCCGGGTGCCGTGGGCTCCGCCGCGTGGCTGTGGGCGGGGCTGGGGTTCCGAGCCCCACGGAGGAGTTAGGGACCGCCTGGGCCCCGGGAAGGACAGGCGGCTTGCACAAAGCCTCAGGCAGTCCTCGTGGGGTGACCGGCCGGGGGTCCCGGGCCAGACGCCGGGAGCCGGGAGCCGGGAGCCGGGAGCGAGGGGAGCCCAGGGCCAGCCCCTCTGGAGCCCGTGGCCTCACAGAGCAACGTGCCAACAAGTCACGACCACGCTCCTGCTGACCGCCCGGCCGGCGTGGCTCGGGGCTGAGTCCACCTAGGAACCAGGAGGTCAGGGTTCGATTCCCGGCCGGGGCACAGCCCGGGTTACAGGCTCCATCCCCACGATCCCCTCTGGTCTCTGATGTTTCTCTCTCGCTCTCCCCTCCTCTCTGGAATGAGTGAACGCGTGCTTTACCAGATGGTGGGCAGGCCTGTGCCCGGAGCATCGCCCCCGGGGCCGGCGGCCTCACGTGGCGGGGAGCCGGCCCTCCAGCGCCTCCGCTGCCCCCCGGGGTGCCCTGCTCCGGCCGGGCTGGCGGCCGCGCACAGGTTAACCTCGCCGGGCTCGGAGGGTGCCCGCCCGCCCGCCCGCCCGCGCTGGCCTCCGCCGTGCTTGGACGGGGCTCAGCTGGCCCAGGGCCCCTCATTCTTCCCCGGGTGACGGCTCTACGCCCCTTTCCAGAGACAAAACGCCTGTTTGCTCAGCTCCGGGAGGAAGTGGGCCGGGGTGGCGTGGGAAGGCGGCGTGCGTGTGGTTCCCGGGCGACTCTGGCGGTTCCGGGTCCTCCCCTCACCTGGCGCCTTCCCTGGCGGCGGGAACAGCCAGCTGCCCGCTCAGCGCGGCCTCCTCCTCCTCCTCCCCCAGCCCTCCCTGCCCTCCCCCCGCGCCCCTCAGGACACGCGGCCGCGCCCGCTGCCTCCCCTCGGCCGCGC